>JAAAKG020099426.1:0-15953 GCA_010014905.2 Druon quercuslanigerum | reverse complement strand
TATTTGATCTGTACATGACCTTCCTGGCATAAACCCACTTTGGACTTCCCAAATCTTTTCTTCTGTTAATTTCATTAATTTTCGAATTATAAGTGATCAAAATGAAATAATTTCAAATAAAAAGCGTTTCAAATGTATAAATTTAAAAAAAATTTCTTTGAATCTTTTTAATGTTTCGTTTTTAATGCAAATCGTTAATATTAAAAAAATTTTAAATTTGGTTTTCCGAAATCATGAAAATTTAAGAATTTTAATTTACAAATGTCTCAAGTAAAGAGTTTTCAATCTTAAATATTCAAAATTGAATTAATTAGAAGCAAGCTTTATGATTTTTTACCATAAATTCTGTATGAAAGCCGATGTAGGTATTTTAATATTTATTTTGATTTGTGATTATTGATTGTATTTTACAGTACTTTAAATTAAACCATATATTTAATTTGCTAATCAGGCAAAGAAAGTAACTAACGTGTAATAAGTGCGTATAGTGCGCTATTTTTGCTATTTCATAATTAATAATTTTATTATTCACAGGCTGGAGCATCTCAAGTGGTTTTCACGAATCCTCTCGAAATAGTGAAAATCCGACTGCAAGTTGCTGGAGAAATTGCTGGGGGCCAAAAAGTCAGAGCTTGGGCGGTAGTGAAAGAATTGGGACTTTTTGGATTGTACAAAGTAATTATACAAGAATAATTATACAAAAATTGAACCTATTTTTGTTTTTCTGCTTAATATATAAATATTTTTGATTAAAATGTTAATTGAAAATTGCTTCAAATGTAACATCTGATCAGAATTGACTTCTATTTTTATTTTTTTATCGATTTAAATTAATTATTTTATGAATTTTTCAGGGAGCGAGAGCCTGTTTATTGAGAGACGTGCCCTTTAGTGCAATTTATTTCCCGATGTACGCCCACACAAAATCGAGAATGGCAGACGAGGAAGGATATAATACACCTTTATCGTGTCTCCTTTCTGGTGCGATAGCGGGAGTGCCTGCTGCGGCACTTGTCACCCCTGCTGACGTCATTAAGACTCGATTACAGGTCGATTACCACATATTTCAATTGAATTTATAAACAGATAAGTTACATTAAAACTGATTGAAATTTAGAATTAACTAGAAAACAAGCACGCGCTTTGTGCTCGTGATTGTGATTTTTTCTCTAACGCGATTTTAAAATTAAAATATAAGTTTAATGTTAACACAAAGTTCTGTTATTGCATAGTATCTTAAATCTTATATAACACAAAAGAAAAGCAAGGATGACGTTTCTAATAATTGATGAAAATTGATATTTTAAGTGATGAATCTGAGAAAAAAAATCTCAAGAAAAAAAAGTAATAGTTGATACTTCAATCGAAAAATATTTCTATTTTCAATCAGGAATCTGTGAATTTAACGAAAAGAGGGGAATTTTCAAGAGCATAATTAAATCATCAACCAAAAGAGATTAAGTTTCAACTAAAAATTTGTATTTTTAGCCAAAAAAGATGAAATTTCCGGCAAGAAGATTAATATTCTACCAAAAAAGACGAATTTGCATCCAAATAATTCATGTTTAAGCAAATAATTAAAATTTTAAGCAAAAATGGAATAATTAAATTTTTAGTTTAAAAAATTATTTTAAAAAATTATTTTAAACAGACCAGATGAATTTTCTACCAAAAAAAAGAGGAGTGATAATAAGTTTTTTAACAAAAAATTGTTAACAACAGAGACGAATCTATATTAAAAAACTGAATTAAAAAAATTGGTAAACTTTGAGCCAAGTAGTCCAATTTTCAAGCAAGAAAGATGAATTTTTAAACAAATACATGAATGTTCTACCAAAGACAGGAATTTTCTATAAAAAAGACGAGTTTTGAACGAAATAGATAAATATCCAACTAAAAATACCAATTTTCAAACAACAAAAAACAAATTTTCAAACAAAAAAATTTGACAAAAAGATGTAATAGTTGATACTTAGCTAAGAAATATTTTCATTCTAAATCTAGAACAGTTAAATTTAACCAAGCACGTCGGCAGTTCAAGAAAATAGTTCAGTCATCAACAACAAGTGATTAATTTTCAACTAATAAATATAAGATTTCATCAAAAAATTGAATAGTTAAAATTTCAATCAAAAAGTATTTGAATTTGAAATAAGAATCAGTTGAATTCAACCAAAAAAGTATTTCTGAAATAAGATATCTTGTTGAAAATTCAAAATTTTCGATTAAAAAGTCATTCCTATCGGTTGAAAATTCAGCAATCTAGTAGAAAATTCAACTATTTGATCGAAAGATGAACTTGTTTGTTAAAATTCAACTATTTCGTTGAAAATTATTTTCCGTTTTGTTTTACAATTTATTATTTTCAGTAGAAAATTCATGTACTTAGTTTCAACAAATTTTTTTGCGGTCGAGAATTAATCCTTTTGGTTGTAAATATAACTATTTTGTTGAAAATTGATGTATTTTGTTGAAAATGATACTTTTTTTTATAGAAAATCAATTTTTTAGTCAATAATGAAATTGTTTAGTTGAAAGTGAATCTGTTTTAGTTAAGGATTCAAGTTTTGTTAAACATTCGTCTTTATTAGTTGATTTCGAGGAGTATTGCTTTAAAATTAAAATCTTTTTTGGTTGAAATGTCAACTATTGCATTTTTTGCTGGAAATTTCTTTTAATTAGAAATTAAATTAATTCGCTGAATATTCAACTGTTTGGTTAAAAATTTACTTTCTTGTTTTTGAAAATTCATATTTTTCCGTTGAAAATTCATCATTTTCATTAAAAAATTTATCTCTTTTGTTAGAAATTTAATCTTTGTTTATTGTTATAAATGTAAATTTTTTGTTAAAAATTAATCTGTTTCGGTTGAGGATTCATTAATTGTATTTAAAATTCGTTCTTTTAGGTTCGATTAAACGTTTTTTTTTATTAAAAATTAACATTTTTTCTTGGTCAAAATATGAACTATTAATTTTTTTTATTATGAATTCATCTTCGTTGATTGATAATTTAACTACTTGGTTAAAAGTCGAACTACTCTAATAATTCATAAAAAACAGTAAGATTTAACCATAAACTTCTGCTCCACCCAAATCGTCTTACTTTATTTTAGGATGAACCCTAGATAAATTTACGAAACATATTTAGGTTGTGAAAATTACATTTTAATATTGTTTCAAATCAAACAAACAATAATTATTTCGCTCTAAAGTATAAAATGAAATCTACATGAAGTACTATTTAATATATTAAATTTTTTTTAAATATGTCCGCAATAAAGTCAGTGGACTGGCCTTTATTATTATAAAAATTAAGGAACAATTAAACCAAAAATTTATTTTATTTAAAATTTATTAAATTACTTATTCAGGAATTTTATTTTTGGAATTACTTTCAGGTTGTTGCGAGAGAAGGACAGACGACCTACAATGGACTTGCAGATTGTGCCCGGAAAGTTTACAGAGAAGAGGGGGCAAGAGCTTTTTGGAAAGGAGCAACAGGTATTTACATAATTGATGATTTATTGGTTTTAACAGAAATTTTTTGGAACTTCTAGTACCTCAGAGTCTGTAGATTGAACATAGTTTTCTCTTATTTCATTTTTCTTGAAATAAGATTAAGATTTTCTGCGGTACAAATGAAAAAGAATACACATTTTAAAGGTTTTAAAACAATCATCTGGAAAAGAAAGAATTCAATTATTCTGACAGTGATCTCAATTTAAAAGGCACAGAATTATGAAATAACCAAATTAAAATTTTCCAAATTGTCAGTGTGATTATAATTTGAAACCGATCCACATTTAAAAAATGTCTTGACGTATACAAATTTGATGCACAAAAATATTTGCGAAAAAATGATACAGTATTATTTATGTTAACCGTATTTGTAAAGAAAAAATTGGATTCAATCCTTCTACTCAAAAATAGAATTTGAAAAATTGAACTTTCATTTTATTTGAAAATAATAACTTAACGTATTACACATTCAATTTCGCAAGAAATTTTGCGATCAAGTTTTAAAGCATTATTATTTTAATAATGAAATTATACAATTTTAAATTTTAATGCAAAATTTGAAATCATTTTTTGTTTAAAAGCATCAAAGTGTTCAAAAAACTTGAGAAAACTGTAGTTGAAATTAAAATTTTCATTAGAAATTCAAACAAAATTTAATTGATTTAATGATTCAATTTATTATTATTATTTATTTACGTGGTTCGTGTTTATCCAAAAAATTCCCTATTTTTCCTTTCTTTCAAATAGAGGCTCTGAGGTCTTTCTTATAAATAAAGTTATTAAATTCTTGAATTCATGAGTTTTAATGATAATTTTTATACACATTTCGATCAAGACAGTAATATATTCTGATTTGGTCAATTGCCTGCACGGTTTTAAACCCGTGACATTCTTTGACCATTATTTCTCTTTTACATGACCCGGTGACTTACTCATCAGTAAGTAAATCTCTTTAAATTTCAGCCTGGATTTCTTTTCATGTCCTGTGAAGTAATTCTGATTAATAATTATAATTATATTCTTAACAATGTTATCTCTTTTTAAACTGGCAATATTGCTGTTAATAATTTCTTTAAGCTTTTTATTCGTTCTTACCAGGGTTTTGAACAATAAATATTTGTCTGTTTTGAGCGGATATCATTCATATTAAATTAAATTAATGTTTGTACATAACTATTTTCAGTTTGTCGATTAATTCATTCTCGAATTGTAATCCCTAACATTTTATTTTGTAATATTATGTATAATCGTCTATGACAACGATTAGAGCATCGACATATAGCATTCGTCTGTGCTATAATAATTATTTAGATTTTAAATATTTAAAGCCACTTTAGAGCAACTAAATTTCAAATTAATCGAGGGGTTGATTAAACTTATGATTTGATGTACACACTTTCGTGAAACCTTTGAAATCTCTTCAGATCTTTTCCAATCTTTAAAGATATTTTTTAGATCTTTTGGATTATTCTGAAATCTTTTAAAATCTCCTGAGATTTGTTTAGATTTTTGAAATATACTATAATCTTTTAAAATGTCTTGAAAGATCCATAAAGAACCCTTTTCAATATTTTTAAATCTTTGGAAATTTTTTGAAATCGTTCGAAAGCTTTGAAATATATTGGAATATTTTGAATTTTCTTGAAATTCATTAAAATATTCTGAAAATTCTTGGAATCTATTTAGATGTTTTGGAATATTCTGAAATATCGTAAAATCTCTTGTAACCACATGAACCTTTAAAGATCTCCTGAAATTTGTTTCGATTTCTTGAAATATACTGAAATCTCTTAAAATGTATTAAAAGATCTTAAAATAACTCTTCGAAATCTTTTGACATCCCTGCAAATATTTTGTAATGGATTAAAAGCTCTAAAGTATTTAAAAATCTAATCTAAGAGCTCTTGAAGTCATGCAAATATTTTTAAATATGCTGAAATTTGATTAGATTTCTAGAAACAAACTAAAATCTCGTAAAATGTCTTGCAAGATCTTTAAAGAACTGTTTGAAATCTTTTCAAATCTCGGGAAATCTGTGAAATCTTTTGACAGTTTTGAGATATTTTAAAATCTCTAGAAATCTCTTCAAATCATTTAAATATTTTGAAATCTTTTTAATTGTTTTAAAATCATTGAAATATTTTGAATCTCGGGAAATCTATTTAGGTCTTTTGAAATGTTCTAAAATCTCTTAAAATCTCCTAAAATCGTTGGAAAGCTTTTAAAGTCTCTTGAATTTGCTTAAAACCTTTTGAAATTTCCTGAAATAGTCTGAAATTTATTTAGATTTCTTGGAATATACGAAATATATTGAATTCTCTTAATATAACTTTTTTTTATTTAACAGCTTCAACGGGTAAAAACCCTTTACATTGTGTGTGATAACTAAACTTGGTAACTAAAAATAATAACATCATATAGAAAAAATCAGTAAAGACGCAAGATAACCGTGACAATAAACTATACGAAATAAAGTAAACGCCGCAAAGATTTTAAGTCTTTTAAACTCTCTAGGAATCTTTTGAAACCGTTCTTTAATTTTAGACATGTGTTGAAAACGCTTGAAATCTTTTTATATCTTGTAGAATAATTTGAAATCTCCTAAAATCTATTGAAATCTTTGGAAATTGTGCGAAATCTTTGATATTTCGAAATTTTTGGAGATATTTTGAAAACTCTTGAAAAGATTTCAGACCTTTTGGATTATTCTAAAATCTCTTAACATCTCCGAAAATCATGGAAATCTTTTTAAATCTCTTGAAATGTATAGGGATATTCTAAAATCTCTTGAAATCTCTTAAGAACTTTTCAGATCTTTTTCTTAAATCTATTAAAATCTCCTAAAATCATGGAAATCTTTTTAAATCGCTTGCAATCTCCTAAAACAGCTCTTTTAAATTTTTTAAATCTCTGTAAATCTTTGAAATCGTTCGAAAGCTTAGAAATTTCTTGAAATCGCTTGCAATCTTGTTATATCTTTTTGAATAATTTTAAATCTATTGAATTCTTTGGAAATAATTCACAAAATACGTGATATGTTTGGGGGCTGGGAGTTGTCTGTCCCAGTATCATCCTCCATGTTAAGACCGATGGAAAAAGTATCACGCAGGGGGTTGGGGAGGGGGTCAGAAATTTCTGAAAATTTATCACGTATTTTGTGAATGGTCCCTTGAAATTGTAATAATTTTAGATCTCTTTAAATATTTTAAAATCTCTTGAAATCTTTTTAGAACTTTTGAAATATTCTGAAATCTCTTAAAACCTTTTGAAATCTCTTGAAATGGTATGAATTTTTTTTAGATTTCTTGTAATACACTAAAATCTCTTTAAACCTCTTAAAATAACTCTTTTAAGTCAGTTAAAATCTCTGAAAATCTTTTGTAATCGTTCGAGAGTTTATAAATATGTTGAAGTCTCTTTAAATCGCGTGCAACATTTTTATATATTTTGGAATAATTTGAAATCTCTTAAAGTCTCTTTTATTTATTTGAACCTCTTAAGCCCAACATCCAAATGATCAATTTTTGGGCTGTAATCTTTAGAGTCATTCTACAGGTTTATAAGCATAAATCTTATTTATAATTTCTATTTCTATTTCTGTTTTAGCTTGAATAAAATTGTGCTCAAATTTTTTAAAATCAACTGCTACAATATAAATCAGAAGCGAGGGATGATATTTGTCTTCTTCAGTTATCGGATACATAAATTTACTGAAATTCATTACAATATTTGACATTACTAAGTTCCACAATCTGAAGTTTCAATTCAAAACATTCTTATATTGAGTTAAATGATAGAAATCCAAGGATTATTATCATCGGTCCCCAGAGACAGCGCATTTGTATAATTACTTCTATTATAGTTGTTTAATTATGACATCTCTTACGTGTGGCGGAAGATATATGACCTGAATATAAATTGTGGTGTTATGAACTTGAAATTTGACAAAAACTAATCCAATATCAGTTATCGATGTTATATGTTGGTGTGAACTAATTACTGTACTAGGATAATTACAATAATTGATTGATATCAAAACTCCTCCTCCCCACCAATTTTATCAGGTCGATCTTTTCGATAAACGTCAAAGTTATTTAGGTCAATGAATGTACTTGATAGAGTGTGTGTTTTGATTCGCGTTTCAGTGAAAGGAACAATATCATATTCAAAAATATCCTGGGATTGATAATATATAGACAAGGGGCAGACCTGAAAATTTCTTTGTTGATAAGCTAAGTGATTTATTTGCGCCAGGCGACAGAAACCTTTAGACGCTCCTAGCAAGAGTGTGATAATTATTGTCATCGGAATATCTTGAAATCTTTGAAATGTTTTGAAATCTTTTAAAAGTTCCTCAAATCGCCTAAAACCTTTTAAAATCTTCTGAAATCGTCTGAATTTGTTTAGATCTCTTAATATACTGAAATCTTTTGAAATCTCTGGAACTTGCTTAATAATTTTTAAATCGTATGAAACCTTTGAAATATTTTGAAATCTCTTGGAATTGCATGAAATATTTTTAGATCTCCTTGCAGTATACGGATATCTTGAAATAATTGAAATTTCGTGAAATCTTTGAAAATCTTGAAATCTAATGTACAGTCATAATAAAAGTCGCCAACCCCTCAAAATAAATAAAATTAAAAGGAAATTTGAAACATTTAAAATTAAAAAACCTGAGTCATGTTGATTCTGTTATGTGTGACAATCGTTCTAAATCTTTCTTTTCTTTCTTTTACAAAGAGGGATCTTTACACCTTTTTGGAAATAATTTCTCATTTTTATTTTTATAGCCCGAGTATTCAGATCGTCGCCACAATTTGGCGTCACCCTCTTCACTTATGAAGTTCTCCAGAGGTTGTTTGTCGTCGATTTTGGAGGATCGTGAGTATAGATTTAAAAAAAATTGTCATTGAAATTCAAAATCCCGGAAAAGTAAATTTTAAAATTCATACTTCTCTATCAAGTTCTTTAAAAGTTATTAGTTGTCACACTAAAAAAAATCTTTTAATTGCTTTAGAACCCCAAATTCAATTTTATCATCTCTATCTTCATAATTTTGTTTATTTAATTAATTTCTTCCAAAAATCCAGACGACCGAGTGGATCCGAGTTGAAGGTGCCTACGACTGGAGTTGCTGACGAAATCCGGTCGACAAATCCAGACCACATAGGTGGCTACGAATTAGCTCTTCCAATTTTCACCGGTATCGAGTCTAAATTCGGTCTCTGCTTACCAAGGTTCCAGTCCATAAGTAGGAAATAAAATATATAAATAAATCAAGAAACTAGAAGCACTGAATCCAGAAAGAATTTCCGACGATCAACTCATTGTACAGAAAGAAGTGACTGGGGCGATACATCTGTCAAAGAATAACGCAGGTGTCTTAAGGCCAGCTCAGCAGGGACAGAAACCTCGAGTAGACGAAAAGGGATAAAGCTGGCTTGATCTCGATGTTCAGTATGCATAGAGACTGCGAAAGCACGGCCTATCGATTGTTTATTGATTATGAGGTCGGCCCCTAATCCATAAAATATATTTAAAAATCAGCATTTGAATCGACAAGACACTGCCTCAGATTTTAAAGATGAAATTGTTGCGGGAAAAATGGTATAATTTTTGTATTCTGGCAATAATCGCAAGCATCAATTCTCTCAAGCGACAACAAATAAAATTTCAATTTGAATTTAAATATCGATTTGAATTTAAATTTAAATTAGTCCAATTTTTGTCACCGGAAGAGGCTTTCGCAATTGTTTTTTAACTTCCTTCGAGAACATATTGTCTAGTAGAACCTAAAAGATTGTGATTTTAGTACAATCGATGCGCTTATTATAAACATTGAATTTCCAGTCCTGGAGATTTTCTATAGACTCAGTGGAAAGAAAAAGTCGTTTTTGTGATTGTCGAAGTAGTAAACATTTTTAATAATACAATAAGAGGCCATCCATAAATTATACATAAAAATTTTTGGGAAAGCAAAATTGATACTGTTACCTAAGATTCTTAAGGAATTAACCGTGTAGAAAATTCATGAATTCTAAATGTATTTCGATTTTTTTCCCATCATTCTGGAGCAAAATTTGCATAAAAATAAAATTCTTTTCAACAATTTTTGAAATTACTACTACCCCCAAATTTATTAAAAAAATTTGATATGGCTTTGACTTTGACTGTTTACTAAATATACTCGTAGATTTGGTAATCTTCTTTTCTAGATTTGACGTCAGATTAAACAGGCAGTTTAATCTAATAATAATAATAATAATAATTAATCATAATAATAAATAATAATATGTAATATTTTGATTAGCTAAATATCAAATTAAATTTTTCCAGCAGGAATTAGAAGCAAAGATATAAATTAATAAGTTAATTTGGAATGTTGTATCGTATTAAGATCTTCTTAAAAGAAAAACATTTATAAAATAAATTCTTTGATTCAAAAAAACATTTCCTGGAATCAAAGAAGAGTTTCTTCGATTAAAAGAAATGTTTTTTTCCGTTGTAATATAAAGTTTTCTTTATTTTAAAATAATTATGATTCTGAGTAATTCTGGAATTCTAAATCTTGCTAATGTTTCCAATTTACGATACTCATCCAGTTTGAGGATATTTAGAATTGAAAATTCGCCACGTTTTTGTTATTCTGAATTTCTACAGTTTAATATCATGCAATTTATAATTGATGATTTTTCAATTCCTAATGTGTCTAATTTAGAAAGATTTAATTTTTAATGTTTTTTTTTAATATTGCAACTTTGAAGATTTATCATTAAAAACTCTTCAATTTTAAAAATATAGAATTGAGAATGATTACATTTTAAAACCATTTAAATTGAAGTTTGAACTTTGAAGATCAAAAGTTAAGAGTTTTGAATATTCAAAATCTTCCAAGGTTTAAAATTGAAAATCTTGAACTTGGAAAATATAGAAATGAAAATTATCATATTTTAAATATTTAAATATCGTAGGTATGTAATTATCAACTGTTTTTACTAGTTGTATTTTAAAGACTTACTGTTGAAAGTTCCTCAACTATAACGATGTTACAGTTAATATTTTTCAATATTGAATTGTGTATAATAGCAAATAATGGA
Source organism: Druon quercuslanigerum (assembly GCA_010014905.2). Classification (NCBI taxonomy): domain Eukaryota; kingdom Metazoa; phylum Arthropoda; class Insecta; order Hymenoptera; family Cynipidae; genus Druon; species Druon quercuslanigerum. Next base: position 5,332 of record JAAAKG020099426.1, on the reverse strand, counting down.
ATTTTGCATTATTTTTGTAATATAATGCAATTAAAAAAATTTTAAACTGATATTTATTCAATTTTATATATTTGCAATTACAAATTCAATACATGGCTGAAAATATTTGAAAAAATTACGAAGCATGGGGAGGGGGGGGGTCTGATCTGTTTTTTATTATAGAAGATGTAAAAAATTTGCCAAAATGGGTTACATAACTTATATGGTTGGCCCCTAATCCATAAAATATATTTAGAAATCTGCATTTGAATCGACAAGACACTGTCTCAGATTTTTAAGATGAAATTGTCGCGGAAAAATGGTATAATTTTCGTATATTAAAGTTTTTACGAAGTTTTCATAGCTAGTGCTAAATTTTTGATAATGATCAAAAAGTTTGATATCATTATGTCCCGAATTTCGCTTCTTCCAGTTTGAAATTTTAGATTTTATATAATTCCTTTTGTAATATTTGTAAAATTCGACTGGCCATTCGAATTTTAGGGAAGGTTGATAGGTTCGGAGTCTCATTCCTGAATGTAAATACGAACAGGCGTAATATAAAATGTGCACATTACTCAGATAAATAAATAAATAAATAAATAAATAAATATACGCTGAGAAATCCGTCTTGAGTGAATGAAGCTCAGAGATTTTTTCTTATGATCGAGAAACAAATATTTAATGATCTTTGTTGTTAATGTTGTTGAAAATGCACCCGATTTAGGCTAAGAATTTATTTTTTTTTGTAGAGTCTACAATGAAGATGTACACAAACCGAAGCTTTAGTCGTGACTAATAGGATTTTTTTATTTACGCAGGGGAAACTTCTCTACAGTGGATAATGAAACTTACAGTGGATAATCACTATTTCACAGATAAAATATACGTACAATAATTAATTTATTAAAACGTATCCAGTCTTAACTGTTGATTAAATTTAATTAGTTTTTTACATAAATAAATATTTTGAATTAATAATTATTCACTGTGGGAGGTTTTCCCTATTTAGAATGTTTTTACTTGGGAAATAACTTCCTAAAGCTGATACTAACTCTCCAGGATTTGTATTCAAAAATAATTTTATTACGTCTCTGATCTTTTCATTTTAAAATTAGCCTCTGAATTAAGTGCAATTAGCGTTACGATCGCTTCCATAATCGACCGACTCATATCCGATTGAAAAAAGATTGAAGTCGTTGTAAAATTTCCAAGTGTTTGTAGACTAGATAGTAAAACAAGAAATTTTATCTTCGAATTTAAGAATGTAGATTTATCAAGTGGACGTTGATATTCGAAGTTGGAAATTTTATAACTTTGGATTTTGTATAATCTGTGATTATTATCGTCATAAGCAGATATTTCCAATTCCATCCTTACGAGTGACGTTTAGCCGTTTATGAAGTGTTTAATAATTTATTAATTATTAATTACATAATTATTTATGAAACCTGTCTGTAAATCAAAAGGAACATAATTATGAGAATTATTTATGCTATTGTGCATATATTTTAAAACGAGAATAAAATATTATTTCATAGAGAAAGATATTTTTTTTATTTTAGAAATTACGTTTATTTTATGTTATGAATTTTACGCTCATTTTTGGGTTACTAAAGGTACTTTTAATCTAATGATTTACACGAAATTGATGGAATAGTTTATATCTACAATATTTGGCTCAAATAATAAATATTTGATGCGAAATCTGACAAAAACATATTTAGGTGTCCAAAGTTTCATCTCTGAAAAGAATATTTTTCTATGTTGATAAAACGAACAATTTTATTGAAACACATCTTAATCTTACAGAATACACTTTTTTAATCGTTTTTTTGTTTTTTGTTTTAAATTGAATTTTAAATTACTATCGCTTAATACAAATTTTTGAAAAATGGTAGAATTTTAGTAAACGTTGGCTTTTTTTCGCAAAAAAAATTCTCAACTGTTTCCAACTTTGAAAATGATTGTTCTCAATGGCTTAAATCGCTAAAGCATTTTTTTGAACTATCGGAAATTATTTTGAAGATTATTCACTTATTTTCCGAATTGGAAGCAGAGGAATTATAGGGAACGTTTTCCCCGAAGAATTAAGCAATGATTGATTAAAATTCAACCAATTGATTTTAAAATAGTAAGATGCGACAATAAGAAAAAATTCAATGACAAAAACTATTCTTAAAATAATTATTTTTCGTAACTTTCAAACTTTTTTCATAAAAATGTTTTTCTTTTTATATAAAATAACTTATAATATTATTTAAATTCTGAAAGCCATAGACAATTTTTTTTCGAGAGACCTGATTTTTGGGGTAAGAAAATTAAGAGCAGGTTACTGTTTTTCTGAAAATAAAAAAAAAAAGGTTTTCGAAAATAAAAATTGCCATTTTGAAATGTTATAGTAAAAAAGTCCCTTTCCATTTTCCGATATTGTGCACTGTCTTGAGTATTTAAAAACATAAGTTTTATTTCAAAAAAGCATATTTGTGTTAAAATACGAAAAAATATGATATAACTTTTTGTAGAATTCTTCGAAAGTAAACCAAAATATTTAATTTAAAAAAATGGTGTGAACCATTTTGTTAATTTCCTAACAAGCAGACAATTTTTTTGATCTAAATTATTTTAGAAAATAATGAATTTTAGAAAAGTGCTTTGTTTTTCTTCAACAGTACTGATGTGAAAAATAAAAAAATGAAAAAGTAATTTTTTGTGATTCCTTTGCATTTACTAAACCAATATATTTAATTTAAAAAAACTGTGCTACTTCGTTAATTTTGAACTCAAATTTTTTTCTCTGGATTTTGAAATAAAAACATACTCCTTCTCAGAATTAGACTTATTTCTCGAAATTATTTTAGTTAATACTGGATTTTATAAAAAATTGCCCGTGTTTTCAAAAATTCTATGTCCGAAATATAAAAAATTGAACATAACTATATACTCTTCAAAATGTAACTGTATACTCTTCAAAAAGAACATTTTTGTGTTTGAACTTTTTTTTGGTATTTTTTCCAAAAATATGGCATATAAAAATGAAACCTTTCATCTCCAGGAGTTCTACGAAAAAAGTTATTTTCCGATTCTTGGCATTATGGGCTGTCTTTTGAGATTTTTCAATGGAGTTTTTCGGAGGACTCTTCAAAAATAAAATTTTTGCTGGTGGACTTTTTTTATCTCACGTATTTTTTAAAAAATCAACATTTTTGATTTTCAAAAAAGGCTAAATATACGATATAGAAAAAATTAAACAAAATTTTTTTCTTTTGTGAAGATCTACGAAAAAAAGTGCTTTTCCATTTCTCGAAATTTTGCACTGTCTTGAGTAGTATTTCCAACATATCAAAAAATTGAAAGTAAATTTTTGTAGAACTCTTCGAAAAGAAAATTGTTATTATCGCAGTTTTCTTGTATCACACATATTTCTTTAAAAAATCAACATTTTTGTTTTTCAAAAAAATGGTCGCCATATAGTCAATATTTCACTTTCTGTAATTTTTTCAGCATAATTTGAGGCAAATAGGAAACGTCACGTTCGGATCAAATGTAAAACGTTAAATATTTTTATTATTTTTTAAGACACTAGGTACTTACATGTACCTTTAAAAAAAAGCTGTAGCCGATTCTAAAAAGTGTTTGGGTTATAAAGAACACAGTCACTAAACTTTGTATGTTTTTTTCTGATAAAATTAGACTTTAGGATAAATTATTCTTCCTCGTCTTCCCGTTCAATTTATAAATTTATTTATATATACAAATATTATATTAATTTGTGCATCTTGTACATTATTTTCTAATTCTTTCTCGCTCTTCTGCGAATTTATATTTGCGGTATCAATTTCTGCCGAATCTGTAATTGGGTCTTGCATAAATCTTCGATTATTTGAGAATTTCTCTAATTTTTTCTGGCCGGTTAGGTCCAATTTTTTCTCCTCACAAACATTAGGTGGACGTTTCTTTAAACCTGAGGAAAAATGATTATATTTAAAAATTGAGCATAAAGTTTTGAATTTTACTAGAGAAAGAACTTAAAATTTATATTTACTACAGAGATTTGGATATTTTTTTGAATTCATCCAATTTGAAGGACATTTTCTTGTTCCAATTTTATACGGAGTCTCATTCTTTTCGTTTCCCCTGAAATTCAACTATACTAAAAAAACTTGCTATTTTTATATTTCAATTCAAATAAATATTTACAATGTGAATGTTTTGTTAATTATCTAAGCTGTAGAACATAAAGTACGTTACCAATTTTTACCCCCCCCCCCCCCTGAAAAGTAACCTAGCCCAAAGTTCTCTGTAAACCAAGAAAATAGAGCGATTTAAAAAAAGGGAATAAATGCTTTTGAATAAATTTAATGTTAATACCATACTAATTTCAACGAAATACTTTAAATTTCTAATATTTCAAGTCGAAATATTATTCATATTAATATTAATAAACAGATGAATTTTTAACTGAGCAATACGAAGTTTCAACAATAAATTAAATTTTAACCAATCAGTTACAGTACTAACTAAATAGTTAAACTTTCAAGCAAAGAGAATTTTCAAACGAAAAAGAACAAAAGTCATGACCTTCTTTAACATAAATGATGAATTTTCTATAAAAATTAGAATTTTTAACCAGTTGAATTAAACGAAAAAAATCGCATTTTTTTACAAAATACAAGTTGAATGCTCAATAGATGAATATTCAGTCAATAAGAATGAATTTTAAACCAGATGGAGTGTAATTATTTGGAACTAAAAGAGCTACCTTTTTAAATCATAAAGGAAATCGTCAAATTTTTTTATGTTTCTCCATATTCTGAATTTTCTACTTAATTAGGTATAATTAAAGATTAGGTTTCTCAAAGCTTTAAGGTACACATTCTCATCGTGACTCTAGCGCAGCGCGCTTGATTTTTGACAGACATTTTTAAACAGGTTTTGTTGGATGTTTTTTTTTTTCGTAATTGCTCGTTTTTCACAAATTTTATCAATTGTAACATAAATTTCAAATGTATCATCTGGAAACATTTACATTTGCATTTTAGTTAAAAAATAATTCTCAACTAAGAGTAAACCTATTTGTAACAAAACAGTTGAATTATAGATTTAATGCTTTCACGATGATTCATTTAGATAAAAAGAGATTTTTCGCATTCCAATCGTGTACAAGAAACTACGAATTTTGCCGACGTTTCGTGAAAATTGCAGTTCGCTTCTTTAGGCCCTGGCGAACCGAGTGAACGGAACGCCTACTCAATAGCGTAGCCATATAGTAGCCGCATAGTAGCCCTTCCGTAGCATGCTATAAGAACTCAAAAAAACAGCAAAATCAACTTTTAATTAGGTGAAATTCGGA
>JAAAKG020099415.1:0-15953 GCA_010014905.2 Druon quercuslanigerum | reverse complement strand
TCAAACTAATGATTTCTTAATCAAAAAGTTAAATTTTTAGCTAGAAAAGAAGAATTTTAAAACAAAAAGATTAATTTACTACCAAAAAACAAATTTCAAACAAAATTCAAAATCTACTAAAAAGGATGAATTGAAAAGAAAAAGAATAATCTACAACCGAAAAAGGCAAATTATTAATCAAACTAATGATTTCTTAATCAAAAAGTTAAATTTTTAGCTAGAAAAGAAGAATTTTAAAACAAAAAGATTAATTTCCTACCAAAAAACAAATTAAAAAAAAATAAATAAAAAATTCGTAACCAAAAAGTTGAACTATCAGCGAACAAGTAAAAGCTTTAACTAAAACAGAAGGATTTTTAAAGAAAAAGATTAATTTACTAACAAAAATAAATTTAAAACAAAATTTAAAAATTTGTACCCAGAAAGTTGAATTGTCAATTAAAAAGGATGAATTAAAAAAAAGAGTAATCTACTATTGAAAAAGGCGAAGTCTTAATAAGATTCAAGAGATCTCAAACAAAAATTTGACTTTTCAACTAGAAAAGAAGAGTTTTTACACTAAAAGATTAATTTACTACTAAAAAGGCCAATGTTTTAAAAAATTCAAAAATTCGTAAACAAAATTTTGAACTGTCAACTATAAAGAATGATATGTTAAACAAAAAGATTATTTACTACCAAAAAGATCAACGTTTAAAAAAATTCAAAAATTCGTAAACAAAAAGTTGAATTGTCAACTAAAATTTAAATTTTAAGGTATGAAAGAAGGATTTTTAAACGAAAAGATTAATTTACCACCAGAAACAAATTTTAAAAAAAATTCGTAACCAAAATGTTGAACTGTCAACTAAAAAGGATGCATTTCAAAAAAAAAAATCTACTATCAAAAAAAGCGAAATCTTAATAAGATTCAAGAGATCTCAAACAAAAATTTGAATTGAATTAAATAGAATTGAATCGAAAAAATAAGAATTTTGAATCAAAAAGAATTATTTATTACCCAAAAACAAATTTAAAAAAAAAATTTTAAAATCCTAACCAAAAAGTTGAGTTGTAAACTAAAAAGGATGAATTAAAAAAAAATGAATAATCTATTATCGAAAAAGGCGAAATCTTAATAAGATTTAAGAGATCTAAAACAAAAATTTTAATTTTTAACTAGAAAAGAAGAATTTTGAAACAAAAAGATTAAGTTACTACAAAAATCCAAAAATTTGTAACCAAAAAGTTGAACTGTCAACTAATAGGGATGATATTTTAAACAAAAAGATTCATCTGCTACAAAAAAGACGAAATATTAATGAAATTCATGAGGCTAAGTCTTAATAAGATTCAAGAGATCTCAAACAAAAATTTGAATTTTCAACTAGAAAAGAAGAATTTTTAAACAAAAAAATTAATTTATTACCAAAAAACAAATTTAAAAAAAAAATTAAAAATTCTTAACCAAAATATTGAACTGTCAACTAAAAAGAATGATATTTCAAACAAAAAGATTAACCTGCTACCAAAAAATACGAATTATTATTAAAATTCGAGAGTTCTCAACCACAAAGTTAAATTTGCAACTAAAAAACAAGAATTTCGAAACTAAAAGATTAATTTACTACAAAAAAACAAATTTTAAAAACAATTTAAAAATTCGTAACATAAAAGTGGAGTTGTCAACTAAAAAGGATGAATTTAAAAAAAAGATAAATCTACTACTGAAAAAGGCGAAATCTTAATAAGATTTAAGAGATCTGAAACAAAAATTTTAATTTTTAACTAGAAAAGAAGAATTTTTAACAAAAAGATTAATTTACTACCAAAAGGACCAATGTTTCAAAAAATTCAAAAATTCGTAACCAAAATTTTGAACTGTCAACTAAAAAGGATGATATTTTAAACAAAAATATTAATCTACTCCCAAAAAAGACGAATTATTAATCAATGTCAAGAGTTTTCAACCAAAAAGTCAAATTTTTAACTAAAAAAGAAGAATTTTTAACAAAAGATTAATTTACCACCAAAAAACAAATTTAAAAAAAATTTAAAATTCCTAACCAAAAATTTGAATTTTCAACTGAAAAAGAAGAATTTTGTAACAAAAACATTAATTTGAACTTTCAACTAAAAACGATGATATTTTAAACAAAAAGATTAATTTACTACCAAAAAACAAATTAAAAAAAAATCAAAAATTCGTAACCAAAAATTTGAATTGTCAACAAGAAAAAAATAATTTTTAACAAAAGATTAATTTACTACTAAAAAGACCAATGTTTAAAAAAATTCAAAAATTCGTAACTTAAATGTTGAACTGTCAACTAAAAAGGATAATATTTTAAACAAAAAGATTTATTTACTACCAAAAAACAAATTAAGAAAAAAATTTAAAATTCGAAACCAAAAAGTTGAATTTTTAACTAAAAAGAATAAGTTTGAAACAATAAGATTAATTTTCTACCAAAAAACAAATTAAAAAAAAAAATTCGTAACCAAAAAGTTGAATTGTCAACTAGAAAGGATGAATTAAAAAAGAAAGAATAATCTACTACCGAAAAAGGCGAAGTCTTAATAAGATTGAAGAGATCTCAAACAAAAATTTGAATTTTCAACTAGAAAAGAAGAATTTTTAAACAAAAAGATTAATTTCCTAACAAAAAACAAATTTTAAAAAAATTAAAAATTCGTAAGGAAAATGTTGAACTCTCAACTAAAAAGAATTATATTTTAAACAAAAGGATTAATCTACTACCAGGAAAGACGAATTATTAATAAAATTCATGAGTTCTCAATCAAAAAGTGGAATTTTCAACTAAAAAAAAGAGATTAATTTACTACCAAAAAACAAATTTAAAAAAAATAAAAAATTTGTAACCAAAATGTTGAATTGTCAACTAAAAAGGATGATTTTTTAAACAAAAATATTAATCTACTACCGAAAATGGTAAAGTCTTAATAAGATTCAAGAGATATCAAACAAAAATTTGAATTTTCAATTAGAAGAGAAGAATTTGTAATGAAAAAGAATAATTTACTACCAAAAAACAAATTAAAAAAAAAGGTTTAATTTGGAAGCAAAAAGTTGAATTGTCAACTAAAAAAGATACATTTAAAAAAATTAATCTACTACCGAAAATGGGAAAATCTTAATAAGATTCAAAAGATCTAAAACAAAAATTTGAATTTTCAACTAGAATAGAAGAATTTTGAAACAAAAAGATTAATTTACTACCAAGAAACAAATTTAAAACGCAAATTCAAAAATTCTTAACCAAAAAATTGAATTGTCAACTAAAAAACATGAATTAAAAAAAAAGAACAATCTACTACAGAAAAAGGCGAAGTCTTAATAAGATTCAAGAGATCTCAACCAAAAAGTTGAATTTCCAACTAAAAAAGAAGAATTTTGAAACAAAAAGAATAAATTACTAACAAAAACCAAATTTTTTAAAAAAAATTAAAAACTTGTAACCAAAAAGTTGAACTGTCAACTAAAAAGGATGCATTTAAGAAAAATTAATCTACTACCGAAAATGGTAAAGTCTTAATAAGATTCAAGAGATCTAAAACAAAAATTAATCTGCTACCAAAAAAGACGAATTATTAATAAAATTCATGAGTTCTCAACTCAACCAAAAAATAAAACTTTTAACTAAAAAAGAAGAATTTTGGAACAAAAAGATTAATTTACTACCAAAAAACAAATAAAAAAAAAAAGTTTAATTTGTAAGCAAAAAGTTGAATTGTCAACTAAAAAGGATACATTAAAAAAAAATTAATTTACTACCGAAAATGGTAAAGTCTTAATAAGATTCAAGAGATCTAAAACAAAAATTTGAATTTTCAACTAGAAAAGAAGAATTTTGAAACAAAAATAATAATTTACTACCAAAAAGACCAACGTTTAAAAAAATTCTTAACAGAAATGTTGGACAGTCAACTAAAAAGGACGATATGTAAAAAAATTAATCTTCTACCAAAAAGACGAGTTATTAATGAAATTCATTAGTTCTCAACCAAAAAATAAAACTTTCAACTAAAAAAGAAGAATTTTTAAACAAAAAGATTAATTTTCTACCAAGAAACCAATTTCAAACAAAAATTCAAAAATACGTAACTGAAAAGTTGAATTGTGAACGAAAAGCATGAATTTAAAAAAAAGAATAATCTACTACCGAAAAAGGCGAATAATTAATCAAATTCAAGAGAGCACAAACAAAAATTTGAATTTCCAACTAGAAAAGAAGAATTTTCAAACCAAAAGATTAATTTACTACCAAAAAAAATTTGTAACAAAAAAGTTGAACTATCAACTAACAGGGATGATATTTTAAACAAAAAGATTAATCTGCTACCAAAAAAATCAAATTATTAATCAAATTCATGAGTTCTCAACCAAAAAGTAAAACTTTCAACTAAAAAGGAAGAATTTTGGAACAAAAAGATTAATTTACTACAAAAAAAAATTTACAAAAATTAAAAAATTCGTAACCAAAATATTGAACTGTCAACTAAAAAGAATTGATTTTTATACAAAAATATTAATCTGCTCCCAAAAAAGACGAATCATTAATCAAATTTAAGAGTTCTCAACCAAAAAGTTGAATTTTCAACTAAAAAAGAAGAATTTTGAAACAAAAAGATTAATTTACTACCAAAAAAACAAATTTAAAAAAAAAATAAAAAATTCGTAACCAAAATGTTGACTTGTCAACTAAAAAGGATGCATTTTTAAACAAAAATATTAATCTACTACCGAAAATGGTAAAATCTTGATAAGATTCAAGAGATCTCAAACAAAAATTTGAATTTTCAACTAGAAAAGAAGAATTTTTAAAGAAAAAGAATAATTTACTACCAAAAAGACCAATGTTTAAAAAAATTCAAAAATTCGTAACAAAATTGTTGAACTGTCAACTGAATAGGATGATATTTTACACAAAAAAATTAATTTACCACCAAAAGCAAATTTAAAAAAAAAATTTAATCCGTAACCGAAATGTTGAACTGTCAACCAAAAAGGATGATATTTTGAACAAAATGATTAATTTACTACCAAAAAGCAAATTTTAAAAAATTCAAAAATTCTTAACCAAGAAATTGAATTGTCAGCTAAAAAGGACGATATTTTAAACAAAAAGATTAATCTGCTACCAAAAAAGACGAATTCTTAATCAAATTTAAGAATCCTCAACCAAAAAGTTGAATTTGAACTGAAAAAATACATTTTTAAACAAAAATAATAATTTTCTACAAAAAACATTCATCATCACGAGAACCCCCCCCCCCCCCCTACCCTTCACCTACCGTATGTTTATTGAGACCCACCACCTCGCTCAAGTGGAACGTATAGTTTATGGAAGATCCCTAAACAAAAATAGACATTTTTCTTAATTACCGTCAAATTGGCTAACTTCGGATATGTGGGGTATATTTGGACTATCAAAAATTGACAGTTTAAATTATTGTAGGTGGTTTTAGCCAGTAGAACCAGTTATGGCTTTAATTAATTTCAGATAAACTAGATTCTGGTTTAAACCCCCTTAAGTAATTTAAACTATCAATTTATTAATGTCCGAAATTACCCCACGTGTCCGAAGTAACCCCATTTGACGATAATGAAATAAATTTTTTAGCAATAAAATAAAGCATTAAATTATTTTTGATAGTAATCAGACTATAAATATTATTTTTTATCCACCCAAGAACTCTAATGTATACATTTTTTAAAATTATATTGTAATTTTTCCCTAAACGGTCGTTTTTCATTTCACGAATTACTGTTATTTGTTTGAGCGCAATACCAAAAAAAGTTTTATTCCAATACCCCTATCGTGAGAATGATATTTAAAAATATTTTTCAAATAAAAAAATATAATCCCTCATTATGGTTGAAAATTCAACTGTTTGGTTGAACTTTGAACTCTTTTGTCAAAGATTCATTGTTTTACTTGAAAATTCGTCCCTTTTATATTTTTTTCCAGATTCACTTCTTTGGTTGAAACTTTAACTGTTTTGTTGAAAATTAATTTTCGTGTGTTAAAAATTACAATTTTTAACTAAAAATTTAATTATTCTAGTTTTGGCTGACAACTTATCCTTTATAATTTAAAAATTCAACTAAGTGTATTAGATAGAAAATTTATGTATTTTGTTGAAAATTAATATTTTTTGGTTAATTCAACGATTTTATTGATAATTTGTCGTTTTGAGTAATTTTAATTGCTTTTGATTCCAAATTTTTTTTTTGAAATGTTAATTATTACATGTTGCGTTGAGAATTAAACTATATAGAAGAAAATAAACTTTATTGTTAAAAATTCATATTTTTGGTTGACAATTTAACTATTTTTATAGAAAATTCAATTATTTAAGTAAAAATTGAACTATTTATTTTAAAATGTTAGTATCTTTCAGAAAATTAAGTGCTTGGTTCAAAAATTATAAGTTAGTATTAAAAATTGTAGTATTTTTTTAGAAAATGAAACGCTTGGTTGAAAAATCATAAGATAGTATTAAAAATTAAAATATTTTGTAGATAATTATTATTTTTGGCTTCAACTTTAAACTTTTTTCTAAAAATTCGTCTTTTTTGGTATAATAATAATATTCTTGGTGGATTAATTCATCGAAACGTACTGTTTTAAAAAAATTAATATTATTGGTTAAGTTCAACTCTATTTTTGATTTTAAATTAAATTTTTAGAAAATTAAATTATTTGATTGGAAATTAAACTATTTAATTATAAGCTTAAATATTTGTTGGCAAATAAAATTTTTTGGAACACATCATATTTTTGTCCTGAAAATTCCACTTTTTTGTGGATACTAATTTATCTTTTGGCATCTTTTTTTATTTAAATTTCAACTAATTGATTGAAATTTGACCCATTACTTTACAAGTGCATTATTTTGTAGATTCCCTTCTTTGGTTCAAAATTGAACTGTTTTGTAGAAAATTAATTTTTTTTTCTTGAAAAAAAATCTTTGTGGTGAGATTACGACTATCTTGTGAAACGTTCGTCTTCTTTTGTGGAATTCAACAGGTTCAAAATTTAGTTTTTGGTCATAATTAATTTTCTAAACTAAGGATTAACGAATCTTTTCCACTTTAAAAATAAACTGGTTTTTATACCATTCGACTTTTTAGTTTGAAAATTTAACTCTTTTTATGAAGAAATTGTTTTCGAAAAGAAATTTTTTCTTAGTTGAAAATTCATCATTGCGGGTTTAAAAGTGAGCTATTTAGCGAACCATATAAATATGGGGAGGGAGGGGGGACTAAATTTTTCAACTATAGGAAACGGGAGATTAAAAAAAAAAGAATAACAATTATTTATGGAAGACCCCTGAGAGTTATATTTGGTCATAGAGTTACGTTACAAGCCATTCACTCACTCCCCCTTTATTTTGCTTGATGCCTTTTTCATTCTGGTTTTCGGCTTCAAGACACCCTAAACCTCACGGTTTCAACAGAGGTATCTGGAGGCTTAGGACATCTAATGGGTTGCAGTGGCATTCGATTTTGGTGCAGTGTCGCATTTCGTGCAACCACACATTTTGCTATCAGGATTACACAAAGTGAGGAGAGATAGTGGACTCTCAGGCCTAAATAGGGATAAGGCACGATAATTCAACCAAATCGGATAAGAGAATCGCATTAGAGACAAGGACATTAAAAACGAAGACCCCATTTTAAAGTCGCGGTACCCCACGCAAATTTGGCCAAACATTGGAGTTTATAAGGTTTATGTAAAAATTCCTTCTAATAAGTGTTCTCGTAAATGAAAACACACACGGGTCTGAAACTTGACACAATTATTTCTTATAGCTTGAGAAGCATCTCTGAAAGGGTCACTAACTCCGCCTTCCTCATATTGCATTCTCCATTGGCCATTTCTCACGTTGACAAATTCTGTACTTTTAATTCCCTTCATTGCTTTATAAAGTAGTTTCTTGCATCCTTCAAAGTCGTTTTGTATTTTCTTTACTTCTTCTACTCTAATTTTATATTTGCTTTCTCTAATTAATCGCTTGAGTATCATCTTTTTGCGTCTGTAATCATTTCCTCATCGCTAAGACCTGTCATTTTCAACGTTCTTCTATATGCTACTTTCTTTCTTTTTTGGGCAGCCACAATCAAATTTTATATATCCTCTTCAGTGTTTAGTGTTCAATGTTCAGTGTTCGACGAATTGGTGTTTTGATATGATTACAGGATCAGACGCAGTAAGCAGTGCATGCAACAGATCGATCATAGTATGTTTTCTTGAAATTTTTCTTGTCTTGTTTTACCTGCAGTTTTCAGAACTTTATTACATGATTCTTGTCTTTCTCTGAGAGGAGACCAATCGGAAATAAAGAATTTTCTATGACCGCTGCACCATGCTTCAGAATTTTGTGTACCAAAGCTGGCATACAATACCAACCATATAGTTCCATGTAGAGTCTTGCTGCATTAAGAGCTTTTATCCCATATGCTTCGCTGTTGATTTCGAATCTAGAAGACAACGTTTGTAAAATCGTAGCAAATTCTTTTATCAAACGTATGTCACTTCCAGTAATCTCAGATGAAGTTTTAGGATTCTTTAAACAATCTGCTGTATTTCTGTCATTCGTTGTCTAGCTGCCACTGGCGTTGAGGATATCGCAATCAGTAGACCCATCCTACTCTTAAGAGCTGCTTGAATAGCATTTTCCTCTCTTTAAGACTAGCCTTTTCCAAGCAGTAGGAGATGTGCAGCAAAAAAATTCAAAACACCTAATCCAGGCGGGTAAAGGAGAGAGACCAAACTGAAATGTAGATGCATCAGTTTCTCTTCTGACAGCTTTGTCAATGTTGTTCATCATATTTGGTGTTGCCCCGAAAACGTAAAATCTTTGTGAAGAAGATGTTTTGTTAATGGCATTGCAGACTTTACCATCTACCATGGTCAACAGCTTTCTTTCAGATTTCGATACTTCAGTAGTCTCTTTAATAAATTGAATGCTTATTGGCACACAACTTCTAGAGGACCCCGGACGATAATTTTTCTACCCGATTATTCTTTCAGATGAATTAGTTTCTTGCATATACAGCTCTAAAGGAACGAGTGAAGTATTGGGAAGGTTTTGATGATCAAAATCTTCCAGAGATAGCTGTTTATAAGCTGAATGGCCCGAACTACCATCAAAACCCTGCTTCACGATCAAAGTCAATTTCGAAAGACATGCGGAAGGTAGCGAGTGCAAGACATGTTTACTGATTTCGACTAGTCATTTTGTTAGTTGATTAAGAAGTAATTACAATGGAATTTAAGCTCTTTGTTTTGTTACTGTAATATTTTCAGGGTAACATCTAATTTTAGCTTCTCTTATTTTATGATAAGACGGTTATACGTGGACACGTCTTGCCTTTGCCCCTGATTTAATACCGAGATATTGATGCTTGGTCATCTTATCCACTACAATAATTGCCAATGCTTTGTCTTTAGTATAAGGTGTAAAAGTCTGTATACATTGCCGAATTTCATCAAAATTCTCAGAGGAACAAAGCGCTACTTGCCTTACCAGATTTGTAGCTTTCCCATCACCCTCCAATTGAAGATTGGCAGCTACAGCTAATGCTAATTGAGAACCACTCGATTTTTTCAATTCTGATATTTTTCGTGTTTTTGAACGAGTGGGAGAATCATTATAAGAAGTAAGTGGCCGACCTTTCTTATTACTAGCACGTTCAGGAAATGCATCTTCAATTTGAAGATGAACTAAAGTACCTTATCTCAGTGCCTCTGGACCTTATTTAATTTAATTAAAATTTCTTTGCAAGAAATTTTTAACAACTTGCAAAACCTTATCTTTTACTTCTTTAGGATGTTTTTCTATTTTCATATTTTTAATCACATAATCTTGTAACTGACTTTTCTTAACCTCAAATGACGTTGATCTATTTTTTATTTCATACAAAAATAGAAATAAATATTTTCTTGTGGGAGCGAACACCATTTGATTTATATTTATCAGTTATTTTTCACTGTCACACTATGGCCACTATGAAATGATTCTTTGAGATATTCTAAATATTACTTATAAGTGATGAAAATCACTTCTTCAGACCAAAGATTATACGTGACATTTCCTTAATGGAAATAAAAGAAAGTTCAACATTTTCTCAATTGTTTTGACCAACTTCAGATATCAAACTTAATCTAGCATTTGCTCATTTTTAAATAAACATAAACACCTATTATTTTATATAAAAATGTATTTTGTTAAAAAAAGCCATATAGTCTCAATGTCGAACCGGTGTCGAATTCGATTTTAGATTTTAGCCAATGAGGCTAAAACCGAAGTTTATAAGGCTCATTTAAAAATGTTCTGTAATGAATGTTTTCCTAAATCAGAATACATACTGTCTGAAACTTGGCACAATTATTCCTTATAGCTTGA
The DNA here is from genome assembly GCA_010014905.2 of Druon quercuslanigerum. Lineage (NCBI taxonomy): Eukaryota > Metazoa > Arthropoda > Insecta > Hymenoptera > Cynipidae > Druon > Druon quercuslanigerum. The sequence continues at coordinate 5,537 of JAAAKG020099415.1, read as the reverse complement.
GGAAGGTTTACCTATAAATCAATTTTAAAAATCCTCTTAAGTGTTCTAATAATCATGCGAAAAAAAATTCTTAAAAGAGGATGCCAATAGAAGCTTATTTATAACCTGTTATAAATAATTCTAAACGATGACCCGGTGATAAACTGCCTTTTTCAGGAACTTCAAACTTTTGAACGAGGATTACATAATGTCCATTAAACACAACAATTTTCACTGTTTGATTATTTATTCTAAAAAATTATCTTTTTTACTTGAAACGTCAACTTTTTAATGAAAATTTATTTAGTGTGTTGAAAATTTGCCTTTTTTAGCAAAAGGGCCAGTAAGTTAATCTTTTTAGATAACAATTCATATTCTTGGTTAAAAATTCACCTATTGTGTTGAAACTTAATCTACTTCGTTGAAAAATAAATTATTTTGTTCAAAAATATTCTTTTTTGTTGAGGAGTTAACTGTTTTATTGAAAATTCGTCTTTTGGTTGAGGATCCACATTTTTTTCATTTGTCTTTTTTGGTGAACATTAACTATTTGGGTTTTAAAATTAAAATCTGTTTTTGTCAGCTGGTGCCGAAAATTCGATAACGAACATGGTTCGCTTCTCGAAGTCAAGGAGGAATATGTCAGGCCTCGAGTGTGCAACAGAAACAATTGTCGAGAATATAAAGTTCCAGGTATATATATATATATATATATATATATATATATATATATATATTCAAACCTTGCCTTTTTTGCAATTTTTTATATGTTAAGGGTTTTCTTGTTGAAGACGGTCAAGTTTATTTTACTATTGTGAAACTGTTGAGAGAAATAGAAAAAAAGGATAAAAAATTGTTAAGATATTTCGATTGAAAAAAAATTAAAACAAGAAATTGGTTTTGTCGCAAGCTTTGCCGATTGCCGTGTTTGACGCATTCAAGGAAAGCTGTTATCACTATTAATTCTTTTTTCTGTTTTCTCATCGACCTCGAATTAGTGAGCATTTGAAACTTATGGTGAATAGACCTATTATTATTTAAAAGACGTAGGGAAAAAGGTGATATTTTTTGAAACAAATTTTTTTCTTTAAAAAAAATCGAAATAACTTTACCATTGTTTATTATTTTTTATTATTCTGTGGATTTTAAAAGAGTGCAAAAAATTGGATAAACTAAAATGAGAGAAACCTCAATACCCTTAAAAATGTAAAATATTTCACGATTTTCAAAGTACGCTTCACAAAAAAAAACTCATTTTACCTTTAAAATTCCTGAAAACCCGATTTTAAAGAGTGATGTGCGAGTGTCGCAATGAGAATGTAATCGTCAAAGCCACAAGTGCTTTGAGAAACGTCTTTAAATTTAAATTTGAAAACAATTTCCGCCCTAATTTATGACTGTCGTTCATTAGGGGTTTGAATTACAGTTTTCGATTGAAGTTACAATATTTAAAATATTTGCAAAAATACAGTCAAAAGCGCCTGAAGGAAACAAGTATATTTGGTAAGTTACTTTTTTTTAGTAACACGTTTGTACGATTCAATTTGAAACGCTTAAATTCCTAAAATTTCAAGTAAAAAAATTACAACCAAACTTCTCTTTTACCGAAATAAATACATTTTTAAACCAAAAAGATCAGCTTTGAATAAAAGAGTTTAATTTTCAAGTCAAAAGGATAAATTTTCAACAAAAAAGTTACTTATCAGTCACATAGTAGATTTTTCTACGAAATAGATAAATTCTTAATAAAAGAAATGAATTTTCAACCAACTAGTTTTGTCTTCATATCAAACATATTAATTTTCAACAAAAAAGTTGAATTTTTTACTGAAATATTTAAATTTTACACCCATGAAAAAAATCATTTAAAAAATAATAGTAAAAGTTTTAATCAACAAATAGAATATTCAACTTAAATTATGGAATTTTCAAGTAAACAATTGCATTTTTAACAAAGCAATTCAAATTTTAAACGATTAGTTAAATTTTTAAGCAGCAAAGACACGTTTTGAACAAGTAACTTGCTACCATAAAAGTTTAATTTTTAACAAAGTGAATGAATTTCAAAAAAAAAAATAATAAAAAAAAATGTAATTAAAATCAAATACCAACTAAATTTAAAGAAAAAATAACTGTTTTGTTCAAAATTAACTTGTTTCAGTTGAAGATTCAATTTTGTTCAAAAATGGTCTTTTTGCTTAAATTGAGCTATTTTTGGTTAAATTTTTTTTTTTAATGGCCATGGTTTTTTAGGTCCTGTCTAACTCTGGGAGTGATGTACGGTATTTGATTCAAAATCATCATATCAAGAGACTATAGGGCGGTCCGATTCCATTAAAATTTTTTTGTTGAAATTGGAAATACAACAATTTAGTGGCAAAATCAATTGTTCGGTAGAAAATTCGTTCTTCTTAATTTATAATTAAAATTTTTAAATTAAAATGTAACTATTCTATTTTGGATTAAAAATTTATCTTTTCTAGTGTCAAAATTAAACAATTTGGTTAAAAATGGATTTAAGTTGTTCAAAAATAGTATTTTTTCTTTCATTTTAAAATTATTCCCTTTGCATAGAACTGAATGTATTTGGTTAGAAATTTATGTATTTTGTTGGTAATTTGCCGTTTTTGGTATAAAATAATTTTTTTTTTAATGAAACTGTTTGATTAAAAATTTATCTGTTTTAGATAAGGATTCAATTATTTTGTAAAAAATTCCTCTTTTGTGCTTTAATGCAATTATTTTTAATTAACAAATTTCCAGTGTTTTTGTTTTAAATATAACCTATATATTTTTTTGGGTAAAGATTTATAATTTGAAATAGAACATGCTGTTTTTTTGCAGAAAAATCGCATTGTAAAGTGAAAATAATTTTTTTTATGAAAATCTAACTATTTCGTTGAAAATTGATTTCTTTGGCTAAAAACTTATTTCTCTAAATTAAAATTAAACTATTCTATTTTTTGTCAAAAAATGTATCTTTTTTAGTTGAAAATTCATCTTTTTAGGATTAAAATTCAACACATTCGATGAAAGTTAAACTATTTTCTTAAAAATTTATTTTCTTGGTTGAAGATTTATAATTTGGTTAAAAATGTAACTGTTTATTTGAAATTAAATTTTTTTGTTATAAAGTCAACAATTCGGTAGAAAATCCAATTGTTTTGCAATAATAACGAGCAATAATAACAAGCGTAAAACCGTGGCCATGGTTTTTTATGTCCTGTCTAACCCTGTGAGCGATGTACGATATTTTATTCAAAATCATCATATTAAGAGACTATAGGGCGGCCCGATTCCATTAAAAATTTTTTGGTTGAAATTAAAAATACAACAATTTAGTGGAAAAATCAATTGTTTGGTAGAAAATTCGTTCTTCTTAATTTATAATTAAACATTTTTAATTAAAATGTAACTATTCTATTTTGGATTATAAATTTATCTTTTTTAGTAAAAAATTCCTCTTTAGTGGTTTAATTCAATTATTTTTATTTACAAATTTCCAGTATATTTGTTTAAAATATAAACTATGTTTTTTTTTTTTGATAAAAATTCATAATTTGGTGGAAATTTTAGTCGTTTTGTAGAAATATCGCTTTGTAAAGTGAAAATAATTTTTTTTACGAAAATCTAACTATTTCGTTGAAAACTGATTCTCTTTGGCTAAAAACTTATTCCTCTAAATTAAAATTAAACAATTCTATTTTTTGTTAAAAAATTCATCTATTTTGTTGAAATTTTTTTTTTTTTTTGTAGCAAATTAACTTTTTGGTAGAAATTTCCATTAAAAATTAAAATATTTGGTAGAAAACTCATGTATTTTGGTAAAATCTCGACTTTATTTATAGAAATTAATACTTTTAGTAAAAAAATAAACTATTTGTTTAAAAATGTTTTTTTTTCATGTTAAATAAAGTTTTCCGTTAAAAGTGAAATTTTTTGGTTAAATTTTCTTTTCAGTTACAATCACCTGATTTTTGTCAAAAAATAAATATATTTTTTTATTGAGATATCAACGATTACTTTTTGAGTTAAAAATTCATCTTTTTCGGATTAAAATTCAACACATTGGCTGAAAGTTAAACTATTTTCTTAAAAAATTATTTTCTCGGTTGAAGATTTATAATTTGATTAAAAATGTAACTGTTTGGTTGAAATTGAACTTTTTTGTTAAAAATTCAACAGTTCGGTAGAAAATCCAATTGTTTTGCATAATTTTTGTTTAATTGAAAATGAATGTTTTCAATGGTACATTACTTCACAAGTAGGCTCAATGTTTGCAGAACGAGCGTAAAACCATGGCCACGGTTTTTCAGGTCCTGTTTAACCCTACGAGTGATGTACGATATTTTAATCAAAATCAGCATATTAAGAGACTATAGGGCCGTCTGTATAGGGCGTACGTGGTTGAAAATTTCAGGAAAAAAGCATTACCTGAATATTGGGGGTCCCTTAAAGAGAGAAGATGTCGAGTGACATTCCACATGAGCGAAAACCGGCAAGCCGCGAAAGTTAGTCGGACGAATCGAACGAAATTGAGACTCTTTTTAAGGGAACCGAACTAGCGAAAGCGAACACGTTTGACTTGTCCTCGAACTTGCTCGTATAGTAATTTGTCATAGTAATCTGTTCCCCTTTCCCCTTCCCCTCGCCTTATCGTGTCACAGCTCCATATCCTATGTTTGTCCCAATACCCCATCCTCTATAGCCATCCGTCCTATTTTGGCCGTTTATCTACCCATCGCTCTTTTGTGCCATCAAGCATCCAGCATCCAGCATCCTCAACCCCCCTCCCCCCTCCCATTCTCCAACCACCCTTTGCTTCATTTACATAACCATTCACCTACCTACATAGTACATATTCATTTCAGCAGCCTTCTCCCTTCCTACCTCTTTCTTGGTTACCTTGTCCTGCCGAGACATCTTTCTCTCGATTCTTTATTTTTATTTTGTTTTTTATTTATTTCCCAGTGTCCACATATTACGTGACAAAATACATAAATTTTTAAACAAACAGTTGAATTTCCAAAGAAGAGGATCAATCTTCTACGAAGTAAATACGACTTTTAAATCCAGAATTTTTTATTTTGAATTTAAAAAAAAGGAATTTTCAACTAAAATCATGTTTCTTCAACAGAAAATTTTTTTAAGTAGATCAACTTGCAGTCTATAGTTGAATGTTCAACCTAAAATAATGAGTTTTCAACAAGAAGGTTATAGTTGTTATTTCAAACAAATAAATTTTTTTTATAATAAAAAACTGTTACTTTGAACTAAAAAGACAAATTTTAAATAAAATACTTGAATCCTCAACTAAAAAAGATTAATTTTGATTATTAATTTTATATGTTAATTTTTGTTTGTCTACTGGTCTATATCAATATTATTAAAATATTGATAAATCTTAAAATTGTGAAAAAAATGTGTCTATCTTCGCTGGGATCTGAACCCAGGACCTTCAGATTTCCGGTCTGATGTTCGTTGGTCCTGGGTTCAGATCCCAGCGGAGATAGAGACATTTTTTTCACAATCTTAAGATTTATCAATATTTTAATAAT
>JAAAKG020099404.1:0-15953 GCA_010014905.2 Druon quercuslanigerum | reverse complement strand
CCCGCCACCCCTTCTTCATCCTCTGCCATCAGCACTATGTCCTCTGCGTATGCCAGTGTATATTTCCTTTCCTTCCCTATCCTAACTCCTCCCCAACGTTATCACCTTATTTCTTCTTCCAACTCTGATATTAATATATTAAATAAATGTGGGCTCAGAGGAAATCCCTGCTCACATAAATTTATTTTCAAATATTTTTCAATTGTTTTAAAAAATTAATTATTATTTATTTACAACTAATAATACTATTTAACCAATAATTTGTTTACATAATTTAAAATTAATAAACCAATATTGATAAATAATCCCTTAGACCCGCAGTAATAGTTTTTAGTTATTAAAAATTCTAAACGAAATTATTTAAATAAATTCCATTTGTTTACATAATTGAAAATTAATGACCTAATGTTAGTCATTATTCCACTAGACCAGTAGTAATAACTTGTAGGGAAAAAACGAATTTTTCTAAAAAAATATTTTAACAAATTCCATTTGTTTATTCAATAAAAAATTAATTAAACAATGTTACCAATGTAACTAATAGTAATGATTTCAAGGGAAAAAAAAGAAATATCCGAGAAAAAAATAAAACAAATTCCATTGGTCTAAATAATTAAAAATTAATTAACCAATGATAATAAATATTCCACTAGACGAATAATAATAATTTTAAGTTAAAAATAACAGAATACAGTACTCAGAAGATCGATTTCAAGAAGAATTGACGTTTATGGTTTTAAGGGTAGTTTGCAGGCACTGGTGCAGGTGTGTTAGGGATGCCAAACCCATATGTCTGATACATAAAATTCTTTATTGGATAATTCTATACAAGCCCCTATATATTCCCTTTACATTTTCTCAAACCCTAAAAAATTATTCCAAAAACTTAAAAAGTGATTTTTCCCCATGCATTTTACATGGGATACTTCAAGTCAAAACTGGCACCTGTTAAAATAAAAAAATAAAAAATTAGAGAATTTCTTTTTCCGAATTTAGGGGATCGTTGCCCTCAAAAAATAAGACGCTTTTTCGACCCACCCTGTACTGCACAGTTACAATTTTAATTTTAAAAAAATTAATGTATGTATCATACAGTTATTACTGTTATAAATATTAATATTTTAAATTGAAATTAATACTACCCAATAGAAAGCAAAAACTAAAACTCTGAAATGAATGTAGTAAATTTTTGGGAAAAATTTTGCAATTTTGTAAGATTAAAAAATTTTATGAAAAATTCGAATAAGTTGAAGAGATATTTAGAAGTTTTGCACACACACACAAATAATATTAAACTGAATTTGAAGATTTCAAAAAAAATCTTAATAGTTTTAAAATTTTTTTTTTAATTTTCATGAGAGAGAAAAAACGTTCTTACGATTTCTAAGATTATAATACAATATAATTTAATTTTTCTGATTTTTTTGTTGAAAATTTCAGGAAAAATTCGAAAAATTTGAAAAGGTATTTAGAACTAATAAACAAATTTCAAAAATAGTAAATACTTTGAAAATATTTTCTAAGAAAACTTTAAACAAATGAAGATTTTTTTATTGAAGATTTCGAAACAAAATCTTAATGAATAAAGTCCAGAATAAAACTAAAAAAATAAGAATCTATTACTTTGATGTAATTTTATAAATTTTCTTTTTCAAAATATAAAATTACGAATATTAGGCTTTATGAAAATTTGGATTTGTATTTCTGCATTTACTCGACCCACTCTAATGAAAATGCCTTATTCTTGATTTCAATTGAATAATTCTATTTTTTAGATTGAAATGACTGCATAATTAAATTGTAATGGACAATTTAAAAATAACTTATTTTTTAACGACTAAATTTCAAGATTCTAATTTAAAAATGCTTCTACTTTTGACCGAAGTTTGGAATTATTTAGTTTTTAGCATTTGAAGTTCGAATTAATTAATGTTGAAAGTACCCAAATTAGAAGGCATATAAAATTTTCAAAGTTATTACATAAATTTTGAATATTTTATCAAAACACTATTCTCAACATATTAACTATAGATAAGTCTTAATTTTACTTTAAAAAAGGTCTTACCATATTTTTTCCAGTTTTCAAAATGGGATTCAATCTGATTTCTTTAACATGCCTATCTGAATTCGTCATACATTTTCCAGGATATATTACTCCGATATCAGAAATAATTGTTAATTATTATTTGTTATTATATAAAAAAATCGTTATTAAAAAGTCTGATACTTCTAAAAAATTACTATTATTTTTAAAGTATATTTTAATCAAGTTAAAATAATGTTAGGTAAACAAAATAGCGGCTTGAAATTTTGGAAATGTGCGAAAATATATGAACCATCAGCTGTCTTTTGAATCTCACGTTAGAAATTCTATTATGTAAAAAAAATTCCTCTTCATAATTACATTATAATTTAAAAGTTAGTCAAAGTAGGCAATATGCGTTTACAAAAAAGGGTAGCATACCCTATTTAGTCGTTCAAATCTTGCCCTCCTTATTTTTAATTTCATTTAACCCTCATCACATCTCGCTTCGAGTCTGGTCTCGCTTATTGTGTCAAGTCCCGGTTCTTGTATTGAATCCCGCCTCGATTCTTGCCTGTAATATCGTATTAACTCTTGTCTCGAATCACGTATCGATTCCTGTCATTTTCCAAAACCTCAGCGCGATATCGTCTTGAGTTTAAAATAAAAAGTAAACAAATTAATATTAAGAAAATAAGAACATTTTATTCCATACACAACTGACTTGTAAGTACACATTATTGGTGACATGATACATCCTCTGGGCTTGAAAAAGTTTTTCCATCTTCTGAATCGAATGATATATACTAATTTCTTGAATTTTTAAATAAGAATATAAGTTTTCAATCAAAAACGAAATAGTTATCTTTTCAGTTTGAAAAATTAATTTTTAAAAAGGAAAAAAGCTAACTTTCAACCTGTTGAATTCAACTAAAAAAGCCCAATTTTTAGAAAAATATTGAATTCTCAACGGAAATGGTGATTTTCAAATAAAGGAGAAAAATGGCGAATTTCCAACAATATACAATAATTTTTTCCACAAAACAGTTGCATCTTCTGTCCGGCACTATAAACTTTTAACAACAAAAAAATTACTTTTCTACCAAGAAGTTAATTTAAAAAAATAGTTTACGTTTAAGGAAATATTTGAATTTTTAAATCCAAAATATATAGTTAGCAACTAAAAAGTATAATTTTGGAGCCAAAAATAATATAGCTTCATTTTCAGTTAACAAAATTAATTTTTAACAAAAAACGAATTTTGAACAAAATAGTTTAATATACAGCCTAAATGATCGATTTTTTCAAATAAAGATTAATTTTCTATCAAAAAATATGAATTTTTAACAAAATAGATGAATTCCCATAAAACAGTTCAATTTTTAAGGCAACGCTAGATCTTAATTTTTTTAATGAATAGTTTAATTTTTAACCACATAGTTAAATTTTGTACCAAAACAGTTTTGAATTTTTAAACCAAAATATGAACTGTCAACCAAAAACTTGCGTGTTTACCAAAAAAGATGGTATTTACCATGATCCGAATTTTCGATGAAAAAAGACGTATTTTCTACAAAAAAAAATTTGAACTTTCTACAATCAAGTTGAATTTTAAAACCTAAAATGTAAATTCTCAACAAAAACGGTAATAGTTAATGAAAAATTAATTCATTTGAAATAAAAAACTGTCAGATTTAACCACAGAAGATGAATTTTCAGTAAAAGAGTTGAATGCCGAACAAAATAACTGATTTTTTTAAAAGAAAAGATAAATTTTTAATTTAAAATATAAATTTTCAACGAAAAAGCAAATTTTTATGTTTTTAGTTCAAAAGAACTAGTTAAATTTTTCACTCTAAAGATGAATTTTCAACTAAAATTATCAATCTTCACAAAAAAGTTGAATTTTTATTTTAAGAATATGAATTTTCAACAAAGTAGTTCAATTTTTAATTAAAGAGATAAATTTTTAACGAAAATTATTACATTTTTACTAAGAACATTAAGTTTGCAAACAAAATTTTTTTTATAAAATACATGAATTTCCAAACAAAAAGAAAACTTTTTAACCAAGTAGTTGAATTTTTAACTAAAAGGGATGAATTTTGAATTAGACATGTAATAGATAAATTTATTCAGTTTAAAAAATTTAATTTTCCAGCTAAAAAATTAATTTATTGGTAACGAAATAATTACATTTTCAACCAAAGTTACCAAAGAGATAAATCTTTTTAGCAAAGGCAGTAAGATCAAGTTTCAATAGAAAAATATTATTTATTTTTATTTTAAATTATAATTTAAAAGACGGCTTTTAACCCCTATTCTTAATTTTATTATAAGTTATAAGAAACAAATAGCATTATTTAAACAAAATCCAAATTTAAATGGGCCAGAAAGCGGTACTCGCAATTTTGTTAATAATCTTTTTTCTTTATTTAAATAATCTTCTGCATAATTTATGAAAAGAGCTCTTAATGAATCCAGAATTTATATGCTTTAATTATTTAACAAAAATCTTTTTACAGAAATAATGTATTTTCTGCAATAAACAATTACTTAATAATAAAGCGTCTGTCACCTTTCCCGCCATTTGAGAACGAAATTTTTAAACAGTATTTTTCAATCAAAATTTTTTCCCTAAAAAACTTGTGAAGTATCGAGCTTTGAAAAGAAACTAAATTCCGCGTATCAAACTTTTAAGAATAATTTTAAACGGAATATTTGGAAAATTATGACACTTTTTTCATTAGCCTTGTATAGCCTATGTGTAGACATGACGAGCACGTTTTCAAGGTTCGGAAAAAAATTTGAAACAGTTGAAGATTAAAACATGAAACAGCCTTGAAAGGTCTTTATTACTCTTTGAAATTAAGATATATTTGTAAATAAGAAAATACAATTCTGTTTCAAATTGTATAAAAATAGTTGTGTCTTTATAAACTATTTGTTTGTTTCTGATGAATGCCATTATTAAGCATTAAAAATACTCATTTTTTACAGTTTTGCATACACCATTCCTCTGCATCATTTTTCAAGAAAAGTCAATTGATTCGAATATTCACAATATAGTGAATTAAATTAATTTGAGTGAAAACGTGAATGAGCTGGTACTACTTAGAATCTAAAACAAGGGAAAGAAAAATTATGAACCAATTGAAGTTATTTCATTCGAGTCTTTATTTCGTCGATTACATTTGGTGTGAATCCGGCTCAGAAAGCATAAAAATTCATAAATGAAATGATGCTTAATTCGCTAATCCGAAATTTCCATTTCGGATTCAGGGTCGTACAATTTCTTTCCAGTTTCAGAACTGCCATCCAATTTGTTTTCTTTAGATGAAGAATATGCACAATCTCCAGGATATACTATTCCGATAACTGAAATAATGATTTATATCAAAATTTAACCACTTTCAATATCATATTGTGAGATATTACAAAATATATATTCTTTCGGAAATAAGAAAATGTTTTTCAAAACAACTGACCTTTTCCGCAATCATGGTGGCACCAGAATGTCTGTGTATTCATAGTCGCATCTTTTTTACCGTCAGTTACACAAACTAGGTCAGTTCCAGTTTTCTAAAAACATAATTTTCTTTTAGTTCAAAATTTGGGAGAAAACTAATCTTTTTTCAGTTTGAAAAAGACCGCGTAAAAATGTGTTAACTTACAGGGCAATCCTTCAAGCAGTCACTAAGATTCTATAAGAAATATTTTAATTAGTAGAAGTACAATTTATCGAAGTTTTTATAATTTGATCATTTGAAATAATCACAAATTCCATATAATTGAATTTTTTTTTAATTGTATAAATACACACCGGCAAAATTAAGAGTAGAATTTATTAATGAGTGGGTACTTTCTTGTAATAATTTTGTTATTATCAGTTAAACTCACCTTATTCTTTTTAGACACAGGAATTGCACATGAGACCACGAAAAAAGTTGTTATGACTATGAAAATAAAAATGAATTATTTGCTTACTCTAAATTAAATTTTATATTTAAGGGAGATCAATTATTAATATAAAACGATATAAAATGTTTCCAGTTATATAGGGGCTGTATGATGCTTTTTGTCATAATTTTCAAAGTCTAATATGAGATTTTATAAATCATTGAAAGTAGTAGACAGCACATTGTTTATTGATACTTATTTTAAAAAAATTTCATTTGATAACCTTTAGAAAATCTTTTTAAAAAAGAAGTATTTACGAATTCAGAAATTATTTAGTTTCATTCTTGAATAAAATCTCTTTATGAAAATATTTTTTTTTTGTATAAACAATATTACCTACTTAGTAAGAAAAGAAGTGCCAATTTTCCAGTCATCTTGAAGTTTGTACCAATTTTATGACAATCTTGGATCAATCAAGATTGTTTTCTAGGAGAAACTCGCAAACTAACGAGCTTTAGTCAGAAACAGAATATTTGTAGAATGATAACAGGGTCGGCCAGTCTTATATGGAATTTGTTTACACAATTAAGTGAGTTTTAATTTAATCTCGAAGTGAAGAAATTCTCTATATTTTTAATTTACAAAAAAGTAAAACTGCATGGAAAAATAGTTTCTATAATATAATTCGAATCTTAATTATAATTAACATACTTCATAAAATAACTGGAAAATGGAAATAATTTTTCGCTTCTTTCCCATGTATTCTTTTCACTTCCGTGGCAGGGAGCAAGAATGTGATGGTGTAAATAAAAGCGAGAACGGTGGCGATGGAAAATTGCAAATTATCATAACGACCTTTCTGCAATTATTCGCTCATAAAGCCAGTGTTTTAAAATTTTGCACCAGAGGTAAATGATACTAGAATGGTAGGTATATTATGGTGTCTGAATGAACATATAATAAAAAAAAAAAATAAAAAATAATCTTCTTTATTCTAGGTATTTTTCGGTATGATCTCAAGCAAAGCTAATTTGGGAAACTGTGCTGTTATAGTGTTGTATAATATATAATAATAATTGAATATTGTAGTAAATAAATAAATTAATTTTTTTTAAACTAATGCTAAATTCCTAATAGATCGCTCAAAATCTATTTAAAGAAATTCTGTTATATACTTTATTTATAAATAATGTTGAAAAATGGTCAAATTTAAAATATTTTTGCTTTAATAATAAGCAAGTAACTCAAAATTCTGATTTTTTTCAAGATTTTTTCACTGGCTATGACTGGATCAGAAAGAAATCTCAAAACAAAATAAGAATCGAAACTAAAATAAAAATCTCAATAAATATAAGTTGAAGAAAACGATGATTTTTTTATAAAATTTATTTATAGTGATAATCGGACTTGTCATGAAATGGTAATATAGTTTGCTAAAGTATCATTAGCAAGCCTAAAAAAATATGTTAAAAAAAAGGTGACTTAAACTCTTAAAAAATCCTCAAGCTGCGTATTTGTTAATTAAATTTATTTATCACAATCACAAATGACAGTATAGTTTACTGAAGCGTCACTGCCATGCGAAACAAAGCTCATTTTAAAAAAAGTTTTTTGAGCTCACAAAAATTGCTCAAATGGGAATTTATTTATAACAATTACATTTGTCATTAAATAGCAATATAGTTTCTTAAAGTATGATTTTCAAGCTTAACACTAATACGTTTTTTTTTGCTTTATTTTTTAATGCTTGTACATTCTTTTAAATTGGGTTTAAAACGGAAATCACTTAATAAATATTCCAAAATCACCTAACATTGTTTATAACAATAAAATTATAATTAACAAGTTATACATTCATAATAAACTATGAAGTCATGCTTCGCGAATATTTATTTATCGATTACACACTAATATCAATCACTTTGAATTAATTACGTTTTTTCAAAGCAAGATTTTAAATTTTACAATATTTTTCAACTTTATGGTTAAACAAAGAAAAGATTTTTCAAATTGGTCTTGAGGGCCTATTTTATGAACAATTATTATCCACAGCAGATATTTAAGATAAAAAAATCAAGTTTTTTCAACTGAATCGGCAAAAATTAGACGAAAATGTCAGTTCTTATCAGATAAATTCATCTAAGAGCAGTCAATCTGTTATTATTAATCAATAATAACATAATATTAATAAATAATTAATAATAACAGTCATTCTTTTATTTAGTAATGGCTCTATGCTATCGATCGATAATGCCTAACTAGTAATTACTTAGTGTGTAATGAGTCTGCCAAGCAGTACAACATTTTTTAATTTGTTTAAACAATCATCATTTGTTATTAAATATTAAGAAAAAGTTATGTCAAAATAATTGTCAATCTATTCCACAAGTAAAAAGTAATTTTTTGTTGAGAAATATATGAGAGAACAAAAAATTGTCTATATATTATTAATGACAATAAAAATAGTGGATCATTATTGATATTTATAAAAAAAGGTTTCAAAGATGAGTTATTAATAGTTAATCACGTTGAAAACCAAAGTTGTTGCGCTTTGAAACAGCCGAAAAATAAATTTGTTAAATGGATTTTATTTAACAACTATTAATTTTTATTGATCGATAGCACGGAGCCATGACTAAATAACAGAATGCCAATAGCTTGAATAAACGCATTTTTTAAATGCCTCAAATGAGAAAAATTTGCTTAAAAATTGTTATTAATAATAAAAATGGTTGATTGTCATGTAAGCCCCCTAAAGATCTGAAAATTAGTATTTTGCACTTCATTGCGTTGAAAAATTCAATTTTTTAGTTCTAATAGTAGCCAGATAGTGCATTTTTTAATGAAATTTGTTAAAAAAAGCATCAAGTGTTATTCAATGACATAAACTAATAAGGAAGTAACCTTGTTCATTTCATCATAATTTCATAAGTTTCATGAATTCAACAAAAAGATTCTTTTGTGTATAAATTGTTCAAATTCAGTCCGAATAAATTGAAAATTAATGCGAATCGCCATGAATCTATTTTCCCTCACTTATTTTTTCATGATAAATTCATAAATTTTCGAGAATTGCTAAGCTATTAGAAAACTTTTCCAGATTATTATTGATTCTGGGTATTTCGGATTTAATGCAATTATGTTTTTGAAAACCGGTACTCTTTCAAATAATTATACATTTTAATATTATAATGCATATTAATACATATTACACATAACATATTGATACATACTTTTTTACATTATCATCAGAGAAGGTATTAAATTTGTGAAAAATGTATCCCCCCCCTGCCCGGTTTTTTGTCAAATATCCACCTTTTGAGATCCTTTGAATCGGAAAAAAAGATTTTGACGAATGTGTCTGTACGTCTGTCTGTGATCACGATAACGTTTGACAAACTTAATCTATTAGATTGGCCTTTGGTACACTCTTTGAGTGTCGAAAACTGCAGCTCAAATTCGATAGTCAGCCATTTTTGATAAAAATTCAAAAAGTGAGTACATTTTGAAATTTTTTGAAACCAAATTTTTTCAAGATTAAAAAATTCTCTGGACGATTATTCGTAGTACTTGAGAAGTCAAACTTTTTTTCTTTTTTATTTTTTTTCTAGAAAAAAATTACCACAGTTATTAAAGAAACTTTTAAAAAATGAAAATGTTAGGCTAATAACTCATGACATGGAAAAAAGCCAAGAAAAGAAAAACATTTTTTTTTAATCTCTACGAAATTCTCATAACAACCTCTTAAATTTTTTCGAAAAATGGAAGATTCAAATTTTGACGACACAAAGAATAATAAAAAATCAAAAACTGCATTTTACTGTCAAACTATGCAAGATGCAAAAAAGTATGAAAATACAGACATTTTTCACCCAAAAAAATATATACCAATTTTTTATTAATCATTTTTATAGGACACTTAGTCCGGGGGCTGGGTATGTTCCCGTATGCATTCAAGAGGCAAAAGATAAAACCTAGTTAATCTTATGTATTTTTACCTGCTGAATCCAATGATACCGGTTAATTTTACAAAAAGTGTATGGGTTTTGTTTAAAACGTAATTGTTTAAATAAATATGAAAAAATGGTCTTTCTCAACGGAACAAATTTTTTTTTAAAATGTGGACAATTTTAAACATAAAATTTCTCTTGTAATTTTTTTGTTAAATGCATATTTACAAAGTTATAAATTTTCAAAGATCAAAATTTGACGATTTTTGCAAAATTTGAGTATCGATTATACTTGGCCTATTGAATATTTTTTTAAATTAAATAAGCAACTTGTTCTTTGAGAGTTCCTCTACCTATTCATTATATGCAACATTGGATTAACCAGTCGGTAGCCTAGTTATCGCAATTTACAAGTAGCGCCTTTTGCGCTGTACTCGCTGGCCTTACTGAAGTAAGTATGAAGTTTGTCTGTTTGCATGAAGATAATTGTTTGAACGAAAACGCTGAGAAATTAGATCCTTTGTTATACGGATATGATATGCAGGACAATTTGTTGGTGCCAAAGAAAGTTTACATATTATTACAGCCTATGAGCGAATTTGTTTCAAATTGTCGGTGTACAGATTGCACTCGAACAACGTCATGTTGTTCTTTAGAAGCCAAAATAAAGTGTTGTTCTTTTTGTTTGTGTCACAAGAATGATACATGTAAAAATAAATTTAATGAGCCTGATGAAAAAAACTGAGCAGAAAGCCATACGCGCCAAACGCACTGTCGCGCGCACAAAAGGCGATACTTGTAAATTACGATAACTAGGCTTCCGACTGGTTAATTCAATGTTGTGCACAATGAATAGGTAGAGGAACTCTAAAAGAACAAATTGCTTCTGTAATTTTTAAAAAATATTCAATAGGTCAAGAATAATCGATACTCAAAGTTTGCAAAAAACGTCAAATTTTGAACTTTAAAAATTTATAACTTTGTAAATATGCATTTAACAAAATTATTTTAAAAAAACTTTTATGCTTAGAATTGTCCACATTTAAAAAAAAAAATTTGTCCTGTTGAGAAAAACCATTTTTTCATATTTGTTTAAACAATTGTGTTTTAAACAAAACCCATCCACTACTCCTTAAATTAACCGGTATCTTTGGATTCAGCAGGTCAAAATACATAAGATAACTGGTTTTAATCTTTTGCCTCTTGAATGCATACGGGAACACACCCAGCCCCCGGACTAACTTAGTTTTTGTTTTATTCATAAGAAAACATTATAAACACAAAAAATTAAAAAAATCAACAAAATACTTTGTTGAGGCCACGTATTTGAATTCTTTGTAGAAATTTCAACCTAATAATCGCATTTTAGACCGAATATGGCGTAGCTCCTTTTGCTGTACCTTTATTTTCTTCTTCTCTTTATACCACTCAAAAAAAGTTCTTCAACCGAATTCGACTCTTCGGATCGTAATCGAGAGCGAAGATGATCGATAAGCGTTCCAAAACGATGATTGGGATGGTGGAAGCAAAGGGGGAATGAAGAAGGGAGTATACAAAATTTAAAAATCGAGGGGCAAATGCTCGATGAAAACAAAGAGAGGGAAAAGGAAACAGAAAAAGAGAAATGAGAAGGAGAAGGAGAAAATATTGCAAAAAGAAAGGGGAAAGTCGAGCTTCGGAGGCCCCAGACCTTGCGCCCAACGTGGTGCTGCAAAGAAGGTCTTCAGCTTCACTCTTCAGTATAAAAACTCGCGGGGAAGCAAAAAAAACGAATACCCAGCTTGCCTGTGGCTCTGTCGACCACGTGGGAGGGCACACGCCACGTGTTGCGGTGTATCACTATTCACTGCCATTCACGCGTTTCACACATTCACGCACATTCACATTTTCACACACATTCCCATTTTCACACATTAACATTCACCAGACTCACCAGACTATCTGCTATAAACTGGTGCTAACTATCAATACTTCAACACGCGCTGACAAAATTCGATTTGTGCATCGACAATTGTAAAATTGAATTACAATTACAGTCGAAAATAGTAAAATATACCTTGAAAACGCTCTTCGTGTTTTTATATTTATATTAATTTAGAAAAAGTAGTGCATATTTTATATTCCGTAAATATTTAAATTTTTCTTATTTGTTTTCTCTTGATTAGACATAAACAAGTTAGAAAAAAATTGATAACCTTACAGAGCATCCAATAAGTACCTTTTGTAGAACATTTATTCGACGAATGACTACTTTTTTATGACACTAGGGTGGCCACCATTTTGTTAGATTCTCAAAAAACGTGAATATATTTATTTGTTCAATATTAGGAGAGCCTTTCCATTCTTTAAGGTTTTCCATGAGAATTACATATGTAATAACATATAATGTAATAACATATGTAACGAGGATTTTGAACAGAATATTGCCCATAATTGTTATTTTTACTCATTTTTTTATAGAATCTCATGAATTAATAAATTTCATGATTTTATGTACCTTAGTCGCACTTAACCCGTACCATAGATAACTTTACCCCGTACTCTTTCCGATTTCACTATGTACCCTATCCGTTTTAACCCCATACCCTACCCGACTTTAATCCATGCCCCATAGGGCATGGATTAAAGTAATTTTCCTTAAATTGGGGAAATAATATTGTTAGATAGGTAAGACATTGTGGTAAAATATTTTTGAGAAAAATTAAGAATTGTAGGAATTACGTCACTATGAACTTTTTTGATGAATTTTTTTGAAAATACTCCACCTCAGAAATTTTTTAACCGATTTTTATCAAATTTATAGGTGTTATGTAAAATGTAGTGCACTTTTTTCTATAAAAATGAAGAAAAATAGTCAAAATTTCAAATAAAAAATGTCAAAAAATTTTTGATTTTTTGTTTTAAGCTCGTATTTTTTAAAAATTTTTCTCATTTAAATTATTTCTTATGATTTTACTTTTTATTTAAAATAAAAAGCTTGTAGCCTCTTCTGGTAGCCGAGTTATACACTTTTAAGCTAAAGAGTGATGTCCGCTCTCGTTTGTTTTTGTTCACTTTATTGCTATAAAGATTAGTTTTCTATAAAAAAAATAATTATTCCAACAAAATAAATGTATTTTTAACCAAATTTTCAATGGAGTTTTCAACCTTATAATTAAACTTTGAACCGAATGAAATAAAATTCAAACCAAAAAGATGCATTTTCAACCAAGAAGATTGAATTTCCCTAAAAAATAGAAAATTTTGCCGAAAATTTGACATTTTTGTATTTGAAATTTTGCCTTTTTTTCTTCATTTTTATATAAAAAGGGTACTACATTTTACATAACACCTATAAATTCGATAAAAATCAGTTAAAAAATTTCTGAGGTGGAGTATTTTCAAAAAAATGCATCAAAAAATTTCAAAGTGACGTAATTCCTACAATTTTTAAATTGTCTCAAAAATATTTTATCACAATGGCTTACCTATCTAACAATATTATTTCCCAAATTAAAGGAAAATTGCTGATCTGATTAACAACTCTGATATTCCTGACCTGGAACCTCTCAGAAGTGATTCATTTAATGTCCTAATGGGCCACAAAACCCTTTTTTGTACGCATGCGGCACCTACTTTGACCTATTTTTTTAAACATTTTTTTAAAGTTTACCCTAAATCTTAATTTTTCTGAGTTACTCTTTAATGTTTTAATCATATTTTTATTTTTGTACAAAATTTGTTTCATATAATATCGGGAATTAATGTTATTTTCTTAATGCTTTGCCTAATTTCTAAATTATAAGATTAAATTTTTTTATTTTAGTTATCAATTTATTGATTAAACAATTTATAATCGTTTAAATGCAAGTTTCGACAGGAAAAAGCTAGAAAAACTGTTTTCCTTTTTTTTAAATAAGTTCCATTACTTTCGTCTAATTCTCAAACATTTAATAACATAGCTAATTTTTAAAACAATTTTTAATAGTTAAAAAATTTATTATACTTATGATACCGCAAACTAAAGGTATATTTTGAATGGTATAGTCTAATTAATAAATGTGAATACTAATTTCTGAACATTTTTAATACATTTTCAAATAAATATGAAAATTTAATAATAATGTACATATGTTCAGAAATGGAATTTCAAATTTATTAATGAGTCCATACAATTAAAAAATACTATCTATTTATTTTCGATATAAAATGTTAGCAATTTTTCCTGTGAAAATGTTCATTTAAATAATTATAAATTGTTCGAACAATACATTGCAATTGGTAAAACATAAAAGATAATACATACTTTAAACAAATACTAATTTTTTACACGATAAGGAATGACTTGAAAAAAGTCAGAATTAGGCTAAACATTTGAAACTCATTAAAAAAAATAGCAAGAAAGTATGACTTTCTAGCTTGTTGCGTTAAAAAGTGGCATATAAACAAAAATCATTTGTTTAAGCAATAACCAAACAATTTAAATAAAAATATTACACTCATTATATATATAATATTTTTACATATAAAAATAATATTATACATGGTTCATTAAATGGATCATAACATTCATAAAACACTCGTAATTCTCGATATTCTATGGGAATACAATTTTTAGAGTCAACAAAAATTGTTTCAACAATGAAAAATTAATTAAAAAATATATAGTATCATAAAATGTATTTATTTATATGATAATTTGGAAAAAATAAGAAGATAATAATAATTTAGGGAATTATTCTATTATTCTAACTAACATTTAATACTTCATTACACTTTTGTACGTTTTTGATGGAATTAAGGCCATACAAATCAACGGTATTTAGCAGAAATTTAAATTCCTCTAAAAAATATGTTCCCAGGAAACCACCAAATTATTACTTGCAATCTAGTATTTTATTGTAAAATGTTATTTTGTTACTATTTGTTACCAAATATACACTGAAATATACATTTGAAGGTCCTGGGTTCAGATCCCAGCGGAGATAGAGACATTTTTTTCACAATCTTAAGATTTATCAATATTAAAAACCTAGGATATACAATAAAAATATGAATTCATGTTTAGAAAAAGAGAAATCTTACAAGTATCAAGAATGACGTCGTCACTTAGCTTGTAAGGGGGTTGTTAAGAAAAAAAAAGAAAAAAAATTTGCATCCAAAATTAATAAATATACACTAGATTGTTGATATGCATCTAGTCGTTATAATATTAAAAATAGTATTATATAATTTTTCTATTTTCTCCTAAATAAAGTATGTAACCCGCCCTTTCTTTCGCCAATCTAAATACTAGGTAATTTACTATTATTAAAAAAATTAAATTGTAAATCATGCAAAGGTCCTATTCTCTTTACACAGAGAAAAATGAATGTTCAAACAAAACATCTAGACGTTCAGGATTAACATATTTTATGTTTAACTATAGGACAGCAATCTAGATTTTCAAAGTTAACATCTGTAGATATTAAAAAGTGAGATGTAACTTACTAGCATTCAAAATGTTCAACTGAAATATCCGAGATATTACATGTATGGTTATGTCAAATAACGCCTTTAAATATTTGCAGAGCTTACTTATTTCTTGTCAATTTAAAAATAAATTAATAACTTATTTGTAAATTTAAAATAAACTTGAATGTTCATACATGAACGAAAAACAGATAAAGGGTATGAAATGTCGATCAGATAATACATTCAGTCAATTTTAGGTTATGTTTAATATTTTTATTTTAAAATAAAAAATAAAAACTGGGTCAGTATGCGGAGAACGAATGATATGTATTCTGCAAATTAAAATTCTACTAATTTAGGTTACTTAAACTCAAATTTTTTTATAAATTTATAAACCTTTTGTCAAATGTGTTCGAGTCAAATTTCAACTGAAACTTAATATCTAACTTCCCTCGTGTTGAGTTTAGACATACAAAATTCGTTATCCAATTTTAATTAAAAATAGCTAATTTTGATTCTTTGGGAATGTTCGAAAATTGTAATAATCCACAATGGTAATATCGAAAATATATAGTCGTGGGGGCTAAAGCGCAGGCTTTGGACCCACTCTGTCGGCTTGCGGGTTCGATTCCCGCCTCGCACTCTGG
>JAAAKG020099393.1:0-15954 GCA_010014905.2 Druon quercuslanigerum | reverse complement strand
AATTACTTATTCGGGAAATTAGTTTTCCTTAAAATAAATTTCGGTAACCTGATATTCGCTATTTTAATTTTCGATCATTTGAACCATCGGAAAAATGGCGGGGTGTCATATAAAATATCTCGAATGGCAAAAACACGCGCGCTCGAGCGCGCGATCGGTCTCGTGGTATTAAGAAATTCATCAGTTCAGTTGAAAATTCGTCTTTCTGGTTTGAAACATTCAATTATTCCAGGTATTGATTTACAATTTTAGTTGAAAACTTTTTTTCAAAATACAATTATTGTTTGAAAGATGTTTTTTTTTGTGTGAAAAGTAATCTTTGTAACTAAAAACTTGATTTATTCCAATTGAAAAAATTCCATAGATTTACTTGAAATTTGTTTGTATGATTGAATATTAATTTATTTAACTTAAAAGTTGAGAATTGAAGTTTTGGTTGACAATTTATCATTTCAAGTAAAAATTAATTTTTTGTTCAAAATTCAAATGTTTCAGTTAAAGATTCGTTTTTTAATGCAAAAACTCAACTTTTGGATAAAAATTCAACGATTCTAGTTGAAGATTCATCAATAAAGTGGAAAATTCATAATTTATGTTGAAAATTGTACAATTTTCTTGAAAATCCTTTATCTTTTGTTAAAAATTAATTTTTTCACCTAAGAGCTCATTCTATTTTTTATTAAAAATTAATATTTTTTAGTGAATGCTACTTTTAGTTGACCGGGAAAAAATTGAAAGATTTGTTTCAATATTAATCTATATGTTTGAAATAGCAATATACTATGACATATTGCATACAATATGGTACCCATAAATTATTTTTATTTAAAAAAATTAATTCCTCTATTTTCATGTTTATGATTTATTTCCTATTTCCTGTATTTTGAGAGTATTTTGGGCTGTAAAGACTGCATTATGTATTATTTTCGTTTTCTTCAAACTAATTTTTTTCCTTTTATTAACAATTAAAAAAAATCAGTGCCAACTGTCAGAGTATGTTTAGATTCTATATTTGAGAAAATCCCAAGAAAAAATATATTGGACTGAGTACCAGGTGAAAGATACTGGTTTTGCAGCTCTTATAAAACATCCTGTTAGGCGGGATGGATCAAAATTATGGCAAATAGACCAATGGAGCGTAAACCCTGGAGGGGTCAGAGTACTTCGGGCAACATCCATAAAATGTTCTTGGACCAATAAGAAAACACCCCGCTACATTCTACCAAGGGAGCTTCTCTTTTTCAACTCGAAGTGTAATGGCGAACATTTCCGAGCAAATAGCTTCCTCTTATATGACTTCTATCGCATGCCAGCCTTACCGTAAATTAATCCTTTAAATGGATCTTACACGTCGAACCAATATGATGTAACTTGTCAGCGTTTTCATATTTTTACACACAAGGTTTGATTGTAGCTTGAGAAGAAAGGCGATATTTTGCTTTCATTACAACTCACTCTGTGAAATACGATTGCCTTGTGAAGCTTTCCACCTGGGGTGATTGCTAGAGAGATTGATCAGCTTTGCTAAAATTTTTAGATATTTTTACTTCCTGTTTAATTTGTCGTCAATTTTAGAAAAAAGATTACCAAATCTAAGGTGTTATTGATTTATTTATTTATTTATTAAAAATTCGCCTTTTTGGGTTAAAAATTCAGCTCTTTTTGTAAAACATTTATCTTTTGTTTAAAATTCATATTTTGATTCTGATGAGGCTACTGAAATTTTATTTGGATGAAAACTATTTTTTCTGGAAATTGTTTTTTTTTTGTTTTGAAAGTTCAAACTTTTTGAGTATAAATATTGCATCTTTCTGGGCAAAAATAAAATTTTTTTGTTGAAAATCAGACTATTTTCTAGAAAAATTTATTTTTGTTTCAAATTCCTATTTTTGTGTTGAAAAGTTAAATCAAATTTTTTTCGATGAATATTTATTATTTGTTTTAAAGTTTGTTGTTTCAAATTTAAAACTGACGCGCTTTAGCAGAAAATACATCTTTCTTGGATAAAAATAAAACTATCCTATTGAAAAATCAACAATTCTGTTTGTAAAGTCCTACTTTTTTTTAAAGTTCTGCTGTGTTGTTGAAAATTTAACTATTTCCTACAAAATTTACTTTTTGGTCAAATTCAATATTTAGGTGTTGAAACGAGAACTGAAATATTTTCTGGATGAAAATTCAACTTAAAAATTTGTTTTTTCTTTAAATTAAAATCTCATGAGTTTTAAGAGAAATTTGATTATTTTTAGATAAAAATGCTACTCTTTGGTTGAAAATTAAACCATTTTATTAGAAAGTCATACTTTTTGGGTTAACATTCTACTGTTTTATTGAAAATTGACTTTTCTTTTTTTAATTTATACTTTGTTGTTGACAGATGAACTGAAATTTTTTCTTTATGAAAGTCGAACTTAAAAAAATTGTTGTGTTTTATTAAAAATTAATCTTTTTTAGTACAAATTTATCTTTCTTTAATAAAAAATCAACTATTTGATAGAGAATTGACTTATTCGGTAAAAAACATTCTCATTGTTTTGGAAAAAAACCTTCTATTTAAATTAAAAAATCAATTATTTTGACTAGAAACTTATTTTCTGTTTAAAAATTCAGATTTTTATTGTGAACTGAAATCTTTTCTATCAGAAAAACCAACTATTTGAACAAAAAATTATCTTTTAGATTTAAAAATTCATCTATTTTAGTAGAAATATCTTCTTTTGTTTTAACGAAAATATTACTTTTCGGTTGAAATTATTCTTCTTTGCTTGATTATTCAGTTATTTTGTTTAAAAGATTTTATTGAATGACTTTATTAGGAAATCATTTTCTTTCTTAAAGCTTTATATTTTCAGTTAAAAATTCATATACTTGGTTGAAGGATTAACTATTTTATCAAAAAAATAATGTTTTCTACTTTGATAATTTAACTACGTGGGTTAAATTTAAAAATAATTTAAAGAAAAGTCGTAATATTAAAAAAAAAATTAAACGAAATTTAGATTTTTTAATTTCTAGAAATATAAGGAAGATTTGCAAGGTTTTCTTTTATGAAAAATTCGTTCAAAGATTTTCAAGCCATTTCGCTACAATTTTTAAATTTTTGCTGAAATACAAAAAATTGTAGTTATAATTCTATTTAGCCTTAAAAATATTTAGTAGTTTTAAAAAGTGTAAAAAATAATTTTTAATTCGGGGAAATTTAAAAAAATATACAGCAAACTCTAGATTCTTGAAGATTTCGAACAATAAATTTAGCTGTATTCAAAATTTTTTTAAAGCTTCCGAAAAAATAAACCAAATTTTTTAAGATGGCTGATAAATTTTTAAATTATTTTTAATTTTTACAAATTAATTTTAAAACAATGTTTAGATTTTTTAACATTTAAAAAGATTTTTACATTATTGTTAAAAAAATCTAAAAGATTTAAGACATTTTTAAAAAAGTTTTACAGCATTAAAAAAACTTCGAATCAGTTTAGGAGATATTATTATGAACTTTTAAACAAATTTAAAAGCTAATTTATAATCTATAAATAATTATAGATAATTTATCATTTATAAAGTTTTTTCAACAAAATATAGATTTTAGAAGTTTTGGCAGCTTCTGAACGATTATAAAAGGTTTTAAGATAATAAAAAATGTCTGAAGGTTCCTGGAGAAACTTAAAATGATATTTACTTTACAAAAATAATTTTAAGATTCCCAAGCAAAATTTCCAAGCTTTTTGAAAATTTGAAAGGTTTCAAGAAAATCTCAAACATTTTAAAGATTCATGGGAAAATTTTATGTATTTTGTTGAATTAATTTAAAAATTTTTTTTTTAAAAGTTCCAAATATTCCAAAATATATGATAAAATGTCGAAAAATCTAATATAATAAAAATGTCGGGGGCTGCCTCGCACTGGCCCCGTGAATAAATCGGTACCCTCGAAACTTAAGCAGCCAGGACCGCCTGAACTATTTCCAATTGGAATGCATAATATTGCGCAACATACTCGATCAAGAACTCGCGCATTGCGGCCCTTCCAATCCCTTCCATTATTATATTCCTTTCAAACTCGTGAAGTTACATGAGATCCGATGGTATTCGTGGAAATTTGTTTAATATCCTGAAACTTCCTTGGAATCCTTTAAAATAAACTAAAATTTTTCCAATTATTTGAAATCTTTTGAAATACCTTGAAATTTTGTAAATCTCTTATAACTTCTTTCGAATCTTTTCAAATATCCGTAACGCTTTTGAATGCTATTACGTTTCTTGAATTCGATTGCGATTCCTTAGAATCTTTTAAAATAAAAAAATTCTTCATATTTTTTTTTATCTTCTAAATTTAATTAAGTTGTTGAAAATACCGGGCATTATAAAAAATCCTTTAAAATATTTTTAATAACTTTAAAACCCCTCAATTTTTGTAAATTAATTCTTTGAAGTATCATTAGAATATTATAAAATCTCTTAAAATCCAGTAAAGTTACCTTAAGTGTGATAATATTTCTTGACGTTGTTTTAATCTCTGGAAAATTACTTAGAATCCTTTAAAAATACCCTAAAATATTTCCAATTCCTTTGAATATTTTTAAATAACTTAAAGTTTGTAAAATATTTTTAATATTTTTAAGAAAAATTAACATTGTTTGAAATTTTTGAAAATATTCTAAAATCCTTAAAATTCTTCATGATTAAAAAAAAATTTTAATCTTTGAAAATGCTTTGAAATATTTAAAACCTTTTCAAAAATTTGGAATTTTTTCAAATTTTAGTAAAGTATTATAAAAGTTTGAAGCTTCCTTGAAATCTTTAAAATACTCTATAATTCTTTCGAATCATTTGAAATATTCTAAAATCTTTATAATCTTTTGCAATTTCTGGAAATCTTTTAAAATTGTTTGGTATATTAGAAAATGTCATCAAATTTTTCAAATTATTTTAAATGTTTTATTAAATTTTTTAAAAAAATTAGTATTTAATTTCAAGTTTCATAAAATTTTTTTGGAATATAAAAAAGTTGCATGCATTCTAATGATATTCTTCAAAAATTTCTGAATTTTTCGAAAATTGCTTGTGATCCTATAAGGTATACTAAAATATTTCAAATCCTTAAAAATGTTTTGAAATCCCTTGGAATTTTTAAAATCTCTTGAAAACTCCTTATATATATTTAAATATCCTAAAATCTTTACAATCCTTTAAAATACCCAAGAATCCTTCAAGTAATTAAAATTCTTTCAAAATTTTGAAAATCTTTGAAAATTAAAATATTATAAGATCCTTGGAAATCCGGTGAAGTGGAATAAAGTTTATCATATTCCTTAAAATTGCGTAAAATTGTTTAAATGTCTTGAAACTTTCTTTGAATTCTTGAAAATACCCTAAATTATTTCGAATCCTTTGAAATATTTTGATATCTCTTTAAATTTTGCAAAGCTCTTAAGAATTTCTTCAAATATTAAAAAAAACTTTTAAAAATTTGTATCCTTTGATATTTCTTGAAGTCAATGAAAATTTTTTGGAACCGTTTATACCATCCTAAAACTCTTCTAATTTCATAAAATCTTTTTTAAAAATTTGCTTCTTTGCAAATACTTTAAATTTTTTTTTAATATTTGCAAATATTTGCTCAAAACTTTATAAATCTGATAAAATCGGCTAAATTCCTTTAAAAACTCTTTTCGGATCTTTTTAAATATCTTACAACTTTATAGGACTTACAAAGTGTTTCCAAATCTTTCAAAATTATAAAAACTAATTAAAAATAGCAAACCATTTTTTTTATTCCGTCTAATAACTAAAGTAGTTGGAAATTCCTTGCAAGTTTTCAGAGCCTTTAAAATCCCTTGGATTTCTTTAACGTGCTGAAAAACTCTTTGGAATATTTAAAAACCCTTATAATTTTTTTGTTAATTCTGTGAGATTTCTTGTAATTTATTGAAATGCCTTGGCATCTTTTACAATATCTTAAAATCCTTTAAATTCTGTTGAATCTTTGGAACTACTTTTGAATATGAAACATCTCTTTAAATATTTAAAATTTATTGAAGTCCTTACATACTTGTGAAGATAATAATTAAATTTTTATTAAAATATTGAATTTATTTTAAGTTTTAAATTTAAATATTAAATATTAAAATATTACAAGTCACATGAATTCTAATGATGGTCCTTGAAATTAAAAAAAAATTATTGTCTTGAAACTTCCTTGGAATCCCTAAGGATGAAATAAAATATTTTCAATCCTTTCAAATATTTTATGTCAATTAACATTTTTTAAAACCGTTAAAAATTCTTTCATTCTTTTAAAATATCTTGAAATATTTA
Organism: Druon quercuslanigerum; assembly: GCA_010014905.2. Classification (NCBI taxonomy): domain Eukaryota; kingdom Metazoa; phylum Arthropoda; class Insecta; order Hymenoptera; family Cynipidae; genus Druon; species Druon quercuslanigerum. The sequence continues at coordinate 9,637 of JAAAKG020099393.1, read as the reverse complement.
AAATACTTTGCAATGTCTTAAAATATATGCGGAAATTCCTTGGAATATTTTTAAATATCCTAAAATTCTTAAATTCTCTAAAATGGTTGTAAGTAACTCAACATATTAGAAATCTTTTCTATTTAAAATATTAAAATATTATTAAAATTCTTTAAATCTCTTGAAAGTTCTTCATAGCCCTTAAAGAAACCCTGAAATATTTCCTCGAATATTTCTAATCCATCGCAAGCCTTAAAAATCCCTTAAAATTACTGATATCCTCGAAAATCTGATAAAATCGATTTACACCACTTAAAAATAATTTAGAATTTTATAAAATCCCTTAAAAGATGTTTAAAGCTCTTAAAAATTCCTTGGATCTTCAAAATATCCTAAAATGATTAAAATGCTTAAAAAGCTTTGTAAACACTTTCAAATATTTTCATGTATCTTCAAATCTTTAAAATTACCTCATGTTCCTTAATTCTCGTGAATGAATTCTCAAAAATTTTATTAAAATATTAAAAAATCTCTTGAAATTATATCAAATTTGATATTCCCTGAAATATTTTAAAATTTGATAAGTTCTATTAAGTCCGTTATAATCCTGAAAAATCATTAAAATATCTTATCATGAGCCATATTTTAAAATGATTTTATATTAAAAAACTAAAAGTCTAAATGAGTTTCTCTTAGGAATATCAGTTTTTAATTTTTCAGATATTTTTTTTTAATAATTAAAGAAATTGTTTAAAAAATTGTTAAAACGAAAAAGTGGCCAGCATTTAAAAAAAATAACCAGGCTATTCGTAATCCGGAGACATTGACAAATTTTGTTCGTGGAGAAGCCATTAAAGGCCTGATTAACTAGACTTTTTTATTCTTTTTTTCTTTTTAGCAAATCTTTCAATTTTTCATCTCGTATCTATTATACAGGGTGTCAAAAAAACAATAAAACACCTAAAAAATTATGCAAGTAAAATATTTTTTCAGAAAGGTCAAGGTCATTCTTGGAGTAACTTTTAACGAGGAATTTAGCAGTGACCTTGAATTTGACCTTTAATTTGAGTTCCAAGGTAACTTCAATGTCTACTTGTAGGTCAAGTTCATTCTTGACCTATGACCTGAGTACATGTTTGGACTTAAAATTTCTCGCTTTTTCGATTGCCGTTGTTAAAATTAAAAAAAAATTTGACCTTGAAATAACCTTAGGTGTTTGGTTACTATTTGGACATGAAACATAAAAACGTAATATAAAAAGGTATACTTTTAGTTTTGCATGAGCTAATCCATTTTTGAGGATAAGAAATGTTTTTAATATCATTTTTTCAGAATTTTTGGCTGTTTCAACCTCATTTTGATATTTTCTCGTTCATTCCCATTTATTTCTGAGAAGAATGCAAAAAATTCTATTTTGTAAAACTAATTTTTTCAAGGTTAAATAAGGATTCACCGAGAACAAAATTCACGAGATATTTAGTAAATATTCTTAGCGATTCAAAATAAAATAAAAATTTGACATTTTTTTGTTGAGAAAAAAATTTCAAATTGTTGAACGGTGAAAATATCTATAAACTCAGTGTAAATTTATGGTTTTTAATGTAGAATTCTAAAACAGATTAATTCTTGAGGCCCTAAAACTATAGCTTTTTGTCCGAACAACTTAAATTAACAATAATTGATTTCTAATTTCTTAATTTTTAAACAATTCGAATTTCACACTATTGTCGTTTTAAATAGAAATATTAAAAATATCAGGACAATTTACCCATTAAACCTTTTAAAACTGCAACAATTTATAATGAAACCTTTATAAACACTTTTTAATTTAATAATATTTTATATACAAATATTCTAATTGCTTCGTTTAAATTTTAGTCAGTTTTAAATTGATAAATTTTATATATTATTTTCTAAATTATTTTGTTTTAATTTTAAACGCAAAATATATTTAATACAATGCTAAATTAAGACAATAATTTAACGAATTCAATACTAAAAATAACATGCTCTGCAATCGGAATGAAACAATATCACCATAAAAGCTTTTAAAAACTGTTTCTAAATTGAGCACTCCGATTCCAGAACGAGACATAACTCGGTAAAGTTGGAGGAAGGTTGGCCCCTGGCAACTAAAAATCGAAATTTAAAAATTTGATTTTTGAAGAATGCATTATTATAAGAAATTAGATGGCGTATATTTTTTCACCAGGAAAAATAGTTTAATATATTAGAGTTTTCAAGATAACCATGATAATGATGTTTCTTTCTCAAGACGATTTGTAATTAATTTTTTGTCTCTCACTCGTCGTCACATCGACAGTTTTTTGAATTTTTTTTATGAAATTTAGAGACAATACTCTGCAAAGTATCCTTAGAACGAGGATATAAGCAAAAAGTGTATATCATTATTGCTAACAAAATAAAAAATTGTTTTCTAGGCTATTAAGAATTTAATTCATTATAATCTTCGATCGCTTCGTTTATTAAGCGAAAATTGAGCAAATATCAACTTTCTGTGGAGAAATTGTTCATAAAACTCTAAGGTAATTTTCTGTAAAAACCTTTTCTTAAAAACTGAATAGGTAAATAATTGCGAATGTAAAACTTGGAGCGCGCGATTCGTAACAATTCATGTCTATTAGACGCACGAAACCACTCGCAATACAGCTAGCGAAAGAAATAAAAATATAAACGAAGAAATACCTAGAATTATATTAGATGACCTTGAAATGTTGTTTTAGCTCTTCTAGCATCATAATAATTGCAGTTTCTGTAGAATTAAATAGATCATTGTGCTTTTTGATACCACAATATTCACATCGTTTCTCGAGTTAAATAATATTTCGTGAAATTCATAGTGGAAGCAATTCTTATTTTTCGAAATGGAAAAAGAATCACAGGGTACTCTTCGTGCTAGGAAATGCACTAGATGTGAAGATAACTGGTCGAAAAATGTTGGGAAAAAATGCAGAAATAACGTAAGTGCAATGTGTTAACAATTCTTTCTTGGTTTTACTAATTGAAAACAAATTAAATAAACTAAATAACTTCTTTAGAATTATTCTTGTAGAATGCATTTGATATAATCCGGACATGTATTGTATAAAAATTATAAAGAATTGTTTTAGAATTTATGAGTAGAAAAGCAGACATTGCTGTGATTTGAAAAATGTAATTTAATTTATATACCTTGTTCATAATATTTTATTATTTAATACTTATTATTATATAATTATATAACTTGTTTATTTGTTCGTTATAAAAGTATTCAAACTCTTTGAATATATCATAATTCAAAACTTTTCATATTATTCTGAACTTTCGCATCATTCACCAATGTACCTACATTTGAGACCGCCCTTATGCCTGTCGCCTACAAGAGTTTAGTTCACGCGCTCCAAGTTTTGCATTCGTAGTTTTTTACCTATTTCGTTTTTTGAAAAAAGGTTTTTACAGAAGACTATCTTAGAGTTTTCTAAACAATTTCTCCACAGAAAGTTGATATTTGCTCAAACTTCGCTTGATAAACGAAGCGATCGAATATTGTGAGGAATTAAATTTGGAATAGCGTAGGAAACAATTTTTCATTTTGTTTTAAATAATGATATACACTTTTTGCTCTTGTCATCGTTCTAAGGATACTTTGGAGAGTATTCTCTTTAAATTTCATAAAAAAAAATTCCGAAAACTGTAGATGTGACGACGAGCGAGAGACAAAAAATTAATTACAAATCGTCTTGAGAAAGAAACATCATTATCATGGTTATCTCGAAAACTCTAATGGATTAATCTATTTTTCTAGAGGAAAAAATATGCGAAAATCTAATTTCCTATAAGAATGCATTCATCAAAAATCAAATTTTTAAATTTCAATTTTTAGTTGCCAGGGACCAACCTCCCTCCAACTTTATCAAGTTATGTCCCGTTCTGGAATCGGTTCGCTCAAATGTGGTTTATACTCGTCTGGTCGATGCACTTCACTTTTAATCTCAACACTTTTTTAAAGATTATATGTTAAATTTCTTGCACTCTAATGCAAAAAAATAAAAATCTTCAGTATAGGACAATAAAATAAAACCTTCTATAGAATTGAACCCACTATCTAATCAATCGAAATAAATAAAAAATAATTATACCAACCCTTCACGCAAAGAAGAACGATTAAGGTGATACAGAAGAGGACCTTCAAGATTATCATTTTTGGGTTACTTTACAATGTTTAAAGGCTTGCGGGAAACTGATTCGATAGTCAAGTTATGACTTTATATACTATTTTTGTATCCTAATGAGAAAATCACACGCTTAACAACATTTCTAATAAATTTGTTTTAAATGAACGAACTGATGTATTTATTGCATTTTTCATTTGAAAAAATGTAACTTACTCTGGAATGTAATAATATTAAAAATTTTATGTTCCACACTGTGAGTGACACTTGGAACGTGACTAAGTTTTAATCCTTGGCTAGCTTATAATTTCACATTAGCTTCCAGTTGCACGAAAAAAAGTGTTATAATAAAAATTATCATACATCAGCGGTGTTAAATCGTAAAAGCATTCTTTTGTCTCGCACTTCTTTTGTTAAAATTTTAAAGTCTAAAAAATTTAACTGAATTTTTTACAATTCCACGCGTTTCATTCACCTTGTCATCACAATTATTCATCTTCAATTTTTAACAATCAAGATATTTAAAATCTGAAAACAGGGAAAGTTGGGGGGGAAGGGGGCATTTTGAGCCTGATTTTGTTGGATGTCGATCAGAATGCATATTTTTTTTGCATCCAGTTTACGCACAAAATAAGATTTTGGTAGTTTTCAATATGGTTACTATATGGACACCCTGTATAATGTTTTCCTATTGTATCCGGAATATCTCAGAATTTTGGAAATCGTGAAAAGAAATGCTTATTACTTTTCCCTGCGCTAAATATTGATGAAATAAATGAAATTACTAATTGCGTAATCGTTGGCAATGGTTTACCCACTTATTGTTAATGGAATTAAAAGCAATTGAACTTGTGTAGTGTTTAAATAAAATAATTTAAAATTGGATCATTTTTTACGGAAAGTGTGGGAAATTAAAAATTGTTAACGCACCAATAATCAAAATTAAACATAGAATGTTCTTAGATCAATATTACAAAAATAGGGCAATAAAACACGGTAAAAATGAATCTTTTTAAATTTAAGATTTCAGATGGTAATATTTCTGATTGAAGTAACTTGAATTTGAAAATTTAAAATTTAAAACTAAATTGCATGTTTCAAAGTCAACACTTCTTAAATTATATTTTATTATTAAAATTATTATAAAAAAATCATCTGCATTTATTACTCGCAACTGATTTACATTATATTTGATAATTATTATGATGTGTAATCATAAATTGGTATCTAAATAAAATATCTTATTATTTGTGCGCAAGCCTTTTAAAACTAAAGGTCCAAGCATTGACAACTGTCATTTAATGATTGTGAATCATCTTTTGTTAAAGCTCCTTCTGCTTTAACGAATACATTCTAATCACGTATCTTATTCTTCGCACTTGATTTCGTCGAAAATGCGACCTTTCTTACATTATGTTCAACGCTATTATCCCAAAAGTATATTAAATAAAATGCATATTATATTTATTTCGGTAACTCGGTCAGAGGTTGTTTCTTATTTTGCATTAAATTTTATTCTTAGCTATCCTAAAAAATGTATATCATTTTAATGAATTTATATTATTGCCATTCATAATATGCATTAGGTTTAGAACAAAAGTATTTTTATTGTCCTAATTTTATTATTTAAAAAATGCTAATTTTATTAAAATTAATATTATTACTAAAAATTTTACTGCAACTTGTGTCCTTTTTCCATAAATTTAATTTGTTTATATTCAGTGCAGATGTGATTAGGACGAAAATTGTTGTTAAAAAAACAGGAACTGCGTTTCCTTTTAAAAATTATTCATGACAAATTTAAATGAGTATTCGCTATTTATTGCTAAAACAACATTTGTCTCATTATTTTTTCATAGCTTGTTTCGCTTGTACAAAACTTACATTTTTTTATTTATAATGTGGTTTTTTACGAATATAAAAAAACTATACGTCTTTTTGAAAAGTAATTGATGACAATATTGTAGATCTGTTTAGGGTGAGCCATTTTAGATAATACATCTTATTTCTTATCTTGCATAGTTTGGCCGCAAAATGAAATTTTTGATTTTTCATTATTTCTTGTATGATAAAAAAGTCAATTTTCAACTTTTCGACAAAATAACAAAAATTGTTATGATAATCTTATAGGGTTGTCAAAAATCAACGTTTTTCATCTCTCAAATTTTTTTCATATTATGCGCTGTTTGGCTTAAAATGCTCATTTTGGTTTATTTTTTTGAATTTTGAAAATGCTATTACTCTGGTAATTTTCTTTTTATTGTAAAAAGTTGTATATAAATTATTTGAGTTTTCTCGTACATACAATTTTTATGTCGTGAAAAAAAGAGTCTCAAATATTTTGAAAATGCGTTCACTTTTTGAATTTTTATCCAAAATAGATGGTTCACGAACTCATTCTTTCTTTTTAGGCCTTAAAAAAGTGTGCTAAAGCAGACTCAGGGGGTCCTAAACCGTGGAGACTGATGAAAACCGACAAAGTGAAATTTTACATAAAAGCAATACCTTCTCATTAGGATGAGAATGTAAGAACTATGTTCAAAATAACTTATAGCTGGCTATTATCATTCTAATGTATGAAATTGCACAATTGCAAATTTTTCAATTTGAAATTATTAAGTTTTATTAATTATAAAGTTAAGTTTGAAATGTTTAATATTTAAATTTTTTTTATATAAAAAATAATTTATTTAAATGCGTAATTTTTATATCATCTTATTTTTTAAGGCAGATATTTGATAAATTAACCGAATTTTTATCTTTATTTAAATTCAGCATTTAAGTTTGAAAAGCTTTTTATTTGGATTCAATTTTGAATTTCTTTTTGTTAAAACTTTTATTTTAATCAGAGATTGAAGAAAAAGTCGATTTTATCGATTTTTTGTTTATCTCCGATACAAAATTTTTGTATGATCAGTATTACTAGACTTTATGCATATGGGGGTAGTTGAAAGAAAAAAAATGATGACATTTTTAAGTTAATTTTTATAAACAAATTAACCTAATAAATAGTCTACACTATGAATTCTTCGTTTCCAATTACTGGCTTTTATCAACAAAATAATACTCGATCATAAAAATTATATTTATTAATATTATATATTTTTTATTAATTTTATAAATAAATTGTATAAATAAATGCCCAGTGTGTTATTTAAAGGCAGAAAGAAATCACTTTTTCGCTCAAATTTCCCCACATTAAGTCGCCATAGATGTTTAGTGATGAAATATTATCCGATATTTTGTATTACTTTCATTAAAAATTTATATAAACAAATAGTGAGTGCTGACATTTAAATTTAGTAAGAAATCACTTTTTCTCTTAAATTTCCTCAAATTACGTAGCTAGTGTTGGTTACTGATGAAATAATATCATCCGATATTTTTGATTAATATCATAACCAACTATATAAACAAATGGTAAGTGTTGACATTTAAAGGCAGAAAGAAATTTTTTCTTCTTATAATGTTTCCTAAATGATGTCAGCAGTCATGTTTAATGATAGGAAATTATCACCCTATATTTTTTATTAATTTTATGAACAACTTACTTAATAACATTTATAACTTGAGCATTTAGAGGTCGAAAAAAATCCTTTTTCTCCCCCTGATTTTCCTCACATGAAGCATTCAATGAGGTTCAAGGATGAAAAATAATCATTCAATATTTTTCATTAATTTTGGAAACAGATACCTATTGTAGATGCTTAAAGGCAGAAAACATTCGTTTTTTTGCAACTAGCCTCAAAGTATGTTGCCAGTGATATTTTTTTTTGTAATTGTTGCTCCTTTTAATTTTCGTAATTTTGAATTTTTAACATTAGGAGAAAAAAGGATTTTCTTCAACCTTTAAATGCCCAAGTTGTAAATTTTTGGGCATCATTTGTTCATAAAATTAAAAAAAATATCGGATAATAAATTGCCATTATTACTACTTAATTACAGCTGTATTAATTTCAGACAGTTTTATTAATTTTTTTTAAACAAGATAATTTTTAACTTTTGAATTTAAATCTATTATTTTTAAACACTTCCTTCAGAAAGAAGGAAAAAACCTGTCTTCAAAACTGACTTTAAAAGTTCCTTCATTCCTTCCCATTACTGGGTTTTGAAATATTCACTAAAATATAAATCAAAAACAAACATTTTTATAATATTGGACTGAAAATTAGGAATAGAAAAAAATGAATACTAAACAAGATCTGTATTTATCATTCTAATGTTTGAAATTTCAAAATTCTTTCATTGTATTAAAGTTGAATATGAAATTTTCTATATTTAAAAATATTTTCAAATAAAAAGCAATTGACTGAAATGCGTAGTTGTTATATCAACTTATTTTTTAAGACAAAAATTTTATAAAGTATGGTCTTCATATTTTATTATTTTGATTTTATTCTAAAGCAATTAATTCGAAAATTGTTAAATTAATTGCAAATTATTTAAACTGAATATTGTACAACTATTAAGTCTTTCAGTTTTATATTCCAAATGTCGAAGAATTTAAAAAACAGCATCATTTTGTACGTTTAAAATTGTAAACAAAAAATGTAGAATACGTAATTTTAAAAATGTTTAAACTCACCCAAAGTAAAACCAAGTGATGTAGAAAATTTCAATCAGAAATTGTTTAACTAAAAACTGACTACCAAGGATTATGAACATTATGAAATTAAATAATTGAAAAAATTAATATATTTCAATTCAAAAAATGTTGAATTTAACCTTTTGAAGCAATACAAATCTCTAGTTTCAAGTTTTTGAAAATAAAATTTCTCTAGAATCGTGTAGTTAAAACTATCATTTTAAATATAAATTACAAAATGATATGGTTTCTAATTCAAAACTTTCAAAATTAATAAACTCAAACTTTCAAACTTGAAGGTTTAAAAACTAAACATTTTCAATCCTCCTTTAAAAAATCGAAGGATTCTCGAAAGCATGCCTTGAAAAAAAGTAATTTAAAATAACTTATTTTTAAATTGTGCATCAATATTTTTAAAATTTATTCATTTTAATCTACAGTGAATAACTTAATAACTTAAATAATATATAAGTAAAATAATCCATTCTTATTTTTATATATGGCAATTAGTAGTTTAAATTAATTGAAAATTGAAAGAGTTTGTATGATGTTTTTCTCCTGAAGTCAAAATTGACAAAATTGAAGTAATTGCTGGTAAAATTTTAAAGATTATGTTAGCGAAATGTAAGCCACCAAAGATAGTTAGGCAATTACTTATTCGAGTTTTCGAGATATTTCCTAATTCAAAGATTGGAAGAAATTTTTTTAACTCTGTTCACTGATAATTTTTATTCATAATTATTGTTGCAAACAATAAATAGAGTTTATTAGGCATAAATAATCTTATTATTGGTATGTGAAGGTTTTGCAATGGTTTGAGAGAGAATTTTGAAATTAGTTGCCATGGATGATTTTTTATTAATAAATGAAAAGTCTGGACGATCTTCTTTTAGAAATATAT
>JAAAKG020099382.1:0-15954 GCA_010014905.2 Druon quercuslanigerum | reverse complement strand
AGAAAAAAAAATGGCAAGCATTTTTATTTTCATTCTATTTTTATTTTAATTTGGTAAAGATAATATTAAATAAGACGAATGAAAGAAAAAAAGAAGGAAAATAATGCGGTTGGTTCTCTTCTCATTTTTCTTTCCTCTTTTTTATTTTTGCCCGAAATTAAAAAAAAAAATTTCTTCGATTGCAATAGGAGCAATTTGTTGGTTGTGGACCAAATTTGTTCTCTGCATTCTTTTTTTCAGGAGTTTGCATCAATTTGATTGGACGTTAAATAGAATTTTTAATTTGGATTACAGTCTAATTTAAATATTTTAAATTTTCTATTAATTAAATTCCCATTGTTATTGTTTTAATATTATTACAAAATTTAAATTATTCAAATTCTCGAGAACTAAAAAAATAAAGATAGGGGGGGAAATGGCAAAAGGAATGGTCGATTTCTTTTTTTGTATGAGTTTGCATCAATGTGATTGGACGTTAAATAGTATTTTTAATTTGGATTACAATCTAATTTAAATATTTTAAATTTTCTATTAATTAAATTCCAATTGTTATTGTTTTAATAGTATTACAAAATTTAAATTAATAAAATCCTGGAGAACTAAAAACAATAAAGATAGGGGAAAAATGGCAAAAGGAATGGTCGATGTCACTACTGCAGTTCAGGGAATTAAATTCCGATTGTTATTATTTTAGTATTAATAAAAAATTTAAATTAATAAAATCCTCGAGAACTAAAAACAATAAAGATAGGGGAAAAATGGCAAAAGGAATGGTCGATGTCACTACTACAGTTCAGGGAATTATTCATTCCCTAAGTGAAATCCGTCTTGCTTCAAGGCTTCAAGAGTTCTAGGCGTAGTACTAATTCCAGACGGGTCCACGTACTTGAAAACATGGCCGGGAGTAAGGTTAACTACTATCCTTCGAGACCAGCGGAACATCATCGAATAAGGACAGGTATTTCGACATCGATTAGATTCGTCTGCGTGGTAAACCCAACCCACGACAGAGCGACTTCAAGAGAGAGTGGCGGGACCAGTTCCACCCATTATTCCCCACAAATTGCCGCGCGCACTGGCAGCGGACTTCTTCATATCGATATTTCCATCGAACAACACCATGAACATAACTTCCCCATAAGACACATGCGAAGCTTCGAACCACATCCAGAAAAGTCTTCCGCCCTTCGTCCATCTTCCTTGTTGCGTAACGGATGTCTGCTGCCTGAGTAGTGTCGGACCATTCCGACAGTTATTAGAAAAACGGTCTTTATATACCTAGAATCAATCCTATGCCACAGTTTGTGAGAAAGTCCGATTTTCGTATGCGAATATCCATTCAACAATGAGGAAAATGCAAATTATTTTTTGATTATAAATTGACCTTAGGTAGGAAGATTGCAAGGCTGGAGGTTGGAAGTAAAGAGAGAGGATAATATTGTTGTAAAAAGATGAATAAAAATGGAAGTAGTGGGATAGGATTGAGAGTTTGCGAAGCCTGGTGGTGAAAGGAGGAACTAGCTGATCGTTTAGTTAAGAGTCGGTAAGAGCTCTGAAGGTATGTGACTCGTATGATAAGAGACTTTAAAGTAAACGAGAGTAGATGGTTTGAAACTCAAGAGAAAGAATAATCATGTTGTAAAAAGAATAATAAGAAAAAGATCAATAAACACAGATGTAGTTGGATATAACAAAGATATCTTTGGATAGAATTGAGGGTTTGAGAAGCCTGGTGGTGAAAGAAGAAACTAGCTGATTATTTGGTGACGAGTCGGTAAAAGCTCTGAAGGTATGTGATTCGTATGATAGGCGACGTCAAAGTAAAAATGCGTAAAAGTTGAATATCCTTTTGTTTTATTTTCAAATTGATAATGAAAAGCAACGTTTTGTTATTTAAACAATAACAGAGAGTCGAATGATCTTAACACGGTGATGAAATTTAAATTATTTCAGAAACTGTCGGTAAGATCGGTACCTCGCTTATCAAAAGTCGACTGTTGGTATGGAAGAGATTTCATGTTATATTTGGAACCTTATGTTTAAATGTCAATAAGGTAGGATTCACAAGATAACTCCTCATTTCAACTATCAGAGGCACTAGAATTTATACCTGTTGAAAATGTATTTTTATTTTTGATAGCCGATTCCCCTCACCTTAATTTATTCCTTTTTTAAAAAAAGAAATTCTTCATGTTTTTCATTTACATCTTGCTTAGTAAAATTCAATAATAATTGCGTAATAAATTGCAATTTTTTTTAAAAGTTTGTTTTTATTTTCATCAAATCTGCGCTTTTTATATTTAAAATTCCATGGTAATTTTAAGCACAAGGATAAACAATATTTTACAGTTTAATCAATTTTTATTTTATCTTTTACAATTTTGTAAAATTAAAATAATTTAGAATAATTTCTAGTAAATTTAAGTAATAATTGTGAAGTGTTTTAAAGATACGAAAATAATTTAGAACTTCTTTAAAAATTCAATAAAAAACTTTTAATATAAGTTTTTAAATATTTGAAAAAAGTTCAAAGCTTCTTGAGAATTTTGAGAAGTTTCAAGAGAGTAACAAAATTTTCTTATGATTCCAAGAAAAATTTTCAATTATTTGTTATGTTGAAAAAGTCATTTTTAATAAAAATAAATTATTTTATTTAAAATGTCGAAAAAAATGATACAGTAAAAGACAGTTTTTTAAATTACGCTTATCTTTTTATTTTTATTTTAGGAAGCGTTCGAATCATTTTTTTAAACATACCGAAAGGTTAAGAAAATTCAGATTTTTTTTAATTTGGTGAAAAACTCTAATAATTCTTAAAGAGACACAGAAAAAAGGATATTCAGAAGGTTAACAATCTTTTAACAGATTCAAAATAATATAAATTTGTAAAAAAATTTTTTAATAAAAATGCACATTTTTTAAGTTTTCAAAAAACACGATATTTTTAAAGAATATTGAAAGGATTAAAGAGGGGATAAAGAAATCTTGAGACACTTGGGAAAATATAAATTGACTTTTTATCTTGACAAAAAAATTAAAAAGATTTTGAAACATGTAAAATGATTTTCTAAAATATCTAAAAAGAACGTAGTAGATTTTAACGAAAAAAATTTCAATTTTGCAAGAGTATAAACATTTAGAAAAAATTGAGCTTAGCGTTAGAGATCATTTAGAAGTTTTTAAAAGATTCAAAAATAATTTAAAATTTGTGAAGAATTAAAAAAACTTTTAAATATATATTTATAAAAATGTCAATAAAAAATCTGGAAGATTTTAAGAGATTTTTCCAATTATGCTTTTTAGTAATTTTAAGAACAATTTAAACAATTTTTCTAAGATATTTATAAGGTTTAAAAGTTTTTAAAAGTTTAAAAATAAAGAAATTTTAAAACAAACTTTTAAAACAAAATTAACATTTTCAAAGATTTAGAAAACAAGTTTAGAAGATTTAGGAGTTTATAAAAAGTTTAGGCTCGAAAATTTAAAAGTTTTGTAGAAAATTGGATTATTCAATGAAAAAATTACGTATTTTGTTTTTTTTTCATTAGAAAAGATTTCGAAACATTCTAAAATTATTTTCTTAAATTTCTAAAAAGAACCTAGTAGATTTTAAAAAACAAATTTTCAATTTTGCAACAGTATAAATATTAAGAAAAAATGTGGTAAGCATTAGAGACCATTAAAAAGTTTTTAAAAGATTAAAAAATAATTTAAAATTTGTGAATATTTTAAAAAAGGTTTAAAATTAATTGAAACAGTTTTTCTAAGATATTTATAAGGTCTAGAAGTTTTTAAAAGTTTAAAAATAATGAAATTAAAAAAAAACTTTTAAAACAAAATAAACATTTTGAAAGATTTAGAAAAAAAGTCTTAGAAGATTGAAAGGATGAAAGAAGAAAAAAGTTTGTATTGTAAATGAATTTCTCTTCAAAAGTTACATTTTCGGGTTAAAGATTCATTTTTTTTTTAAATTCGTAGTTTGGCTCGAAAATTTGATAGTTTTGTAGAAAATTGGACTATTTGGTGAAAATTTTTCATTTTGGTGGAAAATAATTTTCAATACTGGAAGAGTATAAACATTTAGAAAAAATTAAGCTAAGCATTAGAAATCATTTTGAAGTTTTTAAAAGATTTAAAAATAATTTAAAATTTGTGACAATTTTAAAAAAGGTTTAAATTTATATTTATAACAATGTCAATAAATAAATCTGGAAGATTTCCAGAGATTTTTTCAATTATGCTTCTTAGTAATTTTAAGAAAAATTCAAACAATTTTTCAAGATATTTACTTTCAGAAACTAAAAGTTTCTAAAAGTTTAAAAATAATGAAATAAAAAAAAAACTTTTCAAACAAAATGAACATTTGAAAAAATCTAGAAAAAAAGTTTAGAAGATTTAGAAGTTTAGAAAAAGTTTTGGCTCGAAAATTTAAAAGTTTTGTAGAAAATCGGACTATTTAGTGAAAAATTACGTATTTTGTTGAAAATTCTACATTTTGGTGGAAAATAATTTTTTCTTGTTAAAAATCAAGTACTTTGTTAAAAATTCAACAATTTTTGTTAAAAAGTTAAAAAAACGAACTATTTGATTAAAAAGTCGTCTGTTAAAAAATTAATCTCTTTCGGTTGAAAATTAACTTTTTGTTAAAAAATCACATTTTCAGATTGAAAATTCAAATCCTTTGTTAAAAGTTGAATTACTTTCTAAAAAGATCATTCTTTTATTTAAAGATTACTAAACATAGTTGAAAATACATTTGTTTCTTAATTTTTTTTAACTGAAAATCTCATTATTTTTTCAAAAACCATTTTTGGTTAAATATTGTTCTTTTTTGTTTTAAAATTCAACTATACAGTTATGTATTGAATTTACTCGATTTTTCTCACTTTTTTTACAACAAATTTTATTTCAAGTTTTTTTAGAACAGAGTTTAATTTAAAATTCACGACTCTCTTGTGTCCATTTATACAATAAACGAAATCGATGATAAAACTCAACTTCCGGGATTAACTTCTGACTGTTCCTGTCAAATTTTACTTTCTATTGTGAAACATATTCGTTACTTCATTGTGATTCCATTTCTAAGATTTCAACGAAATTTCAGTAGAAATTCAAATTCTCGACTCGCATCAACAATTATTTTTATTATGCCTCGAAATTTGGATAATCAAGTAGGAAATACACGTGTTCTAGCTCATGGTTGCACCAACATAACCGCAAATAATAAAAAATAAGTAATTGCAACAAAAAAAAAAAATACAAAAAGTATTTCGAAAAGGACACAAAGTAGCATGACAAAATTTACTTTATCATCCAGTTATATTGATCATCTAAGATGAATGATTATCAACAAGATTTGAAAACTGGTTCGTGCATTTTTTTTAAATTAGCTAACTTTCTAATTGTCTCCTATAAAATTCAAAACTTTGATCATTTGTCCAAAAAATATTAATTTAGATGAATCTAATTTCTTGGATCCTGTTAAACCAGAACCTGATTTGTTTACTAAAAAGAACGGCATAGCAATTAGAAAGCTTTTGGTCAGTAATCTTCCACTAAAGGTCAGTAAAGAATTCCATTTCTAGTGATCATTTTTTTAAATTTTTGCCTAAAAAAAAATTAATTCCGGGAAAAAACTATCAGCAGACAAGAAAGGAGGATGTGGAATTTGTATTTTCAAAATATGGACAAGTGGATAAATGTATTTTGAGAAGAGATTGCAGGTGTGATTGTATTCGTGCTTTTGTCACTTTCAACAGTGCCCCAGATGCTCTACAGTAAGAGGATGTCTATTATGGACACTCCCAGAAGTCACTTTACAAATTTTTTAATATTTCACCCCCCCCCCCCTCCCCCACATAATTAGTGATCGAAGTTTTGTGTCACCCCGTCCCCAATCCCGAAAATTAACGTAGCCCAACATTGTCCAAGAACAGGTGAAATAGGGAGGTTTAAAAAAATAATAATAAAATAATACATTCTGTATGAAAAACTTTAAATTTATAAGATTTCAATTTTTCTACTAAAGAAATTCTTTTTTAACCAAGAAAGTTAATTATCTACGAAAAAGACGAATTTTCACAGAATAGTTGAACTTTTAAACAAATAGATCAATTTTCAAGTTAAAAAGACAATAAAATTTTTATTTAAACCTTTATACATTGTACAGTTAAAAATATTTGTAAAGAATATAGAAATCCACACTCTTATTTTCAATACTATGCATTGAAGAATAAGTCCAAAATTATATAATTTTAAGCAATTTTAAGCTTGAAATATTATTTAATACATTAAAATTTGTTTTAAAATCGTTAAAAATATTCTCTTAAATCTCTTTAAACTCGAATTTTTTCTACAATTTTTTGAAAATCCTGCAAAAGTAAAAATAATAACTTAAAATCATTTAAACCTTTTTTTTGAAAATTTTGAAAATCTCATGAAATGTTCTTTTAAAAGTAATTTAAAAAAATTATTTTTAGTTTTTCTAGGAATTTCGATACAAATTTTGTATTTATTTAAAATCTTTCAAAATGTTAAAAAGGCTTACAAATTTGATGTTAAAATTTTATAAAAATGGTTTAATTTTTAACCGGATATTCTAGTTTTCAAGGAAAAATATAAATTTTTAATGAAAAATATGAGTTTTTCACAAAAAAGTTCATTTTCAACAAAACTGTTAAATTTGGAAGCCATAAAGACGAATTTTTTTCGAAGATAGTGAAATTTTCTGTCTAAGATGTCAAATAAAAAAAAAAGATGAATTTTAATCAAATGGTAGAATTTTCGAACCCAAAAATAAAATAAAATTTAACCAAAAACAGTTAGATTTTCGAACTAAAAAAAAAACAATTTTTTAGAAGAAAGTAGAGACATGAATATAACAAATTAGTTTAAATTCAAACTATAAATTCAAATTAAAAAACTAAAAATTTAATATTTAATAATTTTACCAAAAATATTTTAATTTATAATAATAAAAAAAAAACGGTTGAATTCAACCAGAAAAGTAGAATTTTCAATAAAACAGTGAAATACTGAGTCATAGCAAATTAATTTTTACCCTAAAAGTTGAATTTTTAACCAAAAAGTTGAAATTTCAACCAAAAAATGATTTTCAATCAAGAATATTCCAAACTGATGAATTTTCAACAATTTTTTTTAAAAACAAAGTACCTAACTTTCAACCATTCAGTTGAATTCTTGACCAAAAAAAGAAGACTTATTGATGAAAGAGTTACATTTTTAACAAAATAAAATAATTTTTAATCGAATAGCAGTTATTACAATTAGTTATTATTAAAAACTATTCAGTTAAAAAATTACTTTTTTTAGGTCATTGCTAGAGTATACTGCTTGTTTATAAAAAATTTCAAACGATTTCAATAATATTTGTCTGATTCCTAAATTTTTTTGTTTCAAAAATAATTTAATTCAGGGAATTTTTTTCTCCACTTTTTAAATTTAATTATTTAAAATATATACCGGAAAAACTTTAAATAGAAAATAGTTTCGTATTGTCACATTCTATAAGTCGATATTTAAAAATTTTTATTTTTGCAACATTAAAATTTTAATTTTTAAAAGAAATATATGGCTGTGAAATTTGATTGCGCATATTTTTTTCTTGAAACAAAAAGTTGTAACTATTTTAGTTTAAAAATTAAAGCCAAAAAACTTACTTTCTGAAAAAGTCGATTTTAATCCGTTTTTCACTTCAACTCGTGCTCTGTTTGTCCGTTTTTAGAATTTTTGAATTAAATTTTTAATCATATATTTTTTGGGTACCCTTAGATTCATAGATAAACAGGAATTCAAAATAAAAATTTTGAAAAATTTTTATTAATTTTTTTCTGATGCTCGGCGTGAATCGGACATTTGTTACTTCCAGCATTTCGTTTATCGAGCGAATTTTGTGCAAGCAAAAACTTCTCATGACAAAAATGCGGAGAAAACTATGATAAAGTTTTTTGAAAAGTTTCAGATCAAAATAATTAATAGTTTAGGAGTAATGATGATTTTAGTTAATGTCAGAATCAGTACCACCGCGCAACGTTCGCTCGCTGGAGTGTTTTTGACTTTAATACAATATTAATTAAATCTCTTAGTGGATAACAATTTAAAAAAAGTAATTTAATAAAACACTCACAAATTTGAATTATCTTTTAACGAATTTTTGGGATTCTTCAGTTTTGAAATGAATTCTTGAATGAAATGAATTCTTTTGAACTCTTCTCCCTAAAAATCCAGGTAAAACTAATAATTCTTATCTAATTTTTGTTTAATTATTAGTTTCCAACTTTCATTTTTTTTAAATTTTTTTACGCACAAGCAGCTAAAATATTATTATTTTTGCACATTATTTATTTATTTGTATATTATTTACTTCTATGAAATTCTCATAATAAGAACAAATGAAAGACAAATGAAATAAACAGTAGTAATTTATAATTTAAGTAGAAAAAGTATTCAAACTTTTACCTTGTTTTTGAAAGTTTTTCGTACAATTATTTTCGTTAAATTTTTATTTACTAATAGATTTAATTATTATCGTATTAAAATCAAAAACACTCTAGCGAGTGAACGTTGCGCGGCGGTATGCCCCAGAGTCTATACTACACTCGAAAACTCCAGCGCTGACATTAGCTAAAATCGTCACTACTCCTAAATTATTAATTATTTTGATCTAAAATTTTTCAAAAAACTTGATCATAGTTTTCTCCGCATTATTGTCATGAGAAGTCTTTGCTTTTTCAAAATTCGCTTGATAAACGAAACGCTGAAAGTTACAAAAGTCCGATTCACGCCGGGAACAAAAAGAAATTAATAAGAATTTAAAAATTTTTTTATTTTGAATTTCTGTTACTCTATGAATCGAAAGATACCGTACGGTATATTTGTTTAAAATTTCATTCAAAAATTCCGAAAAATGACGAAAAGAGCACGAGTTGAAGTCAAAAACGGATTAAAATCCACTTTTTCAACCAAGAAAGTTCTTTGTCTTTAATTTTTAAACTAAAAAAGTAACAACTTTTTATCTTAAGAAGAAAAGATTTATGAGTGTTTTATCAAATTACTTTCGTTGAATTTTTATTTACGAAGAGATTTAATTATTATCGTATTAAAATCAAAAACACTCTAGCGAGCGAACGTTGCGCGGCGGTATGCCCCAGAGTCTATACAACACTCGAAAACTCCAGCGCTGACATTAACTAAAATCATCATTACTCCTAAACTATTAATTTTTTTGATCTAAAGCTTTTCAACAAACTTTATCATAGTTTTCTCCGAATTGTTGTCACGAGAAGTCTTTGCTTTCTCAAAATTCGCTCAATAAACGAAACGCTGGAAGTTACAAAAGTCGGATTCACGCCGAGCATTAGAAAAAAATTAATAAAATTTTTCAAATTTTTTATGTTGAATTCCTGTTCCTCTATGAATCGTAGGATACCTTTTTAAACCAAAAAAGTCACAACTTTTTTTTCTTGAGAAAAAAATATGCGCAAAAAAATTTCACATCCATATATCTTTTAAAAATTAAAATTCGTTTCGTTCGTAACGTTACTTACACTGACTCCCCCGCCCGTTCTCCTTCTCTTAATAATAGTTTTTGACGCGACCCCCCCTCCCCAAATTAGTAACGTATTTTATGAACTGACCCTATATATTATATATATTAAAATTTTATATTTAACAAACAGTTAATATAATTTTAAAAGTTTCTCACGAAAATCACTCTAACTTTTTTTAAGAGCCAGAAAAGCAGGTTATGAAAATCTGATACAACTCTACGATCGAACTTTGATGGTAGAACCTGTATATTCCTGGTTTCAGCCTGACAGAAGAAACAAACTTGTTAATTTAAAACGAAAAAGGGATAACACCCCTGAACTTTTAGAAGAGCCACCAATAAAAAAATTAAACGAAGATTGTTTAATTCGAATTTTTGAGTACCTTCCAATACAAGATAAACTCAGTACTGAAAGAGGTAAAAAGTAGTTAGAAATTAGAGTAAAGCTAACAATATTTTTTTTAATCGTTCGAAAGCTTATTAAATTCTGCGTTAAACGAGCCATAGTTAAAGGAATTTCGCATTGTGGGTATTTACTTATCACGTAAAGAAAAAAAAATCAAATTAGAAAAAATTTGGTACTTCAACTTTTGTGCGAAATAACAAATTTTTATTTTTTAATTTTGCAAGCACTACCTCCTGAGTTTCTTTCTTTTGCTGAAAAAATACACAAACTTTCTTTTGCTTTAAAATTTTTTTTTGAAAAATTCCAATTGCAGGCTTAAATGTTTTTTTGAACCGAAAAAGTATTTTTTATTTATTAGACAATAACCTCTACATTTTATCAAACAAACAAAAATTATTACAATTTTTTTTTAATTCGAAAAAGGCTCACAGGATTTCTTCTAGAATATCAAAAGAATTCTTCTCCAATATAAAAAGAATATTTTCTTCAATTATTAAATTTAAAATATAATCGGTCACACAAAAAAAACTGAATTTCGAAATACACACAAACTACATATTTTTTATATTTCGAAGAATCATATAGTACTTTAAAATGTATTCAGTAACACACACAAATACACGCGCGCACACACACAAATTGAGAGTGAATTTAAAATAATAAAAATATTCAAAAATATTCAAATAAATTGAAAAAAATTTAAAAGAATTCCATTATTTTTAGTCGAATGGGAGTAAATTTAGCAGAATTTAAGACGGAATTGAATTGAAGCAGAATTGAAAACTAAAAAAAAAATTAACTGATAATTGAGTAGAATTGATTAAATAAAGAAGAATTTTAACGAACATCAAAGAATTGAATAGAATTCACGAATAATTAATAAGAATTCCCAGTGAATTCCAAATTAATTCAAACGAATTGCAAAAAATATAAAAATCCAAAATATTAAATTGATGCCAGTACAACATGTGTAAATTCAGAAGAATTCAAGGGAATTGAGTAGACATTGATAAAATGCCTAAGAATTCAAAGTGAGTTTGAAATACCTCAGGCCGAAGTAAAAAAAAAAGTCAATTGAAATGAGTAGAATTAAGTAAATTTAGAAGAATTTAAGAGAATTCCAAAGAATTGACGTTAAACTAATATGAATTTAGGGTGAATTTTAAATTTATTCGAATAAACTGCAATAAATTAAAAAAATCTAAAATATTTATTTAGTGTGTGAGTATAGCTTGAGTGAATTTAGAAGAATTCAAAAGAACTCAAAAGAATTCGATAAAACTAATATGATTCGAAGGTGAATTTAAACGAATTCAGAAAAAATTAATAAGAATTCAGAGAGAAAATATAAAAAAATTTTATTCGTTTCGGGGAAATGCAGGTGAATTTAGAAGGAGGAGACTTTGATAAAATTCTTAAGAATGTTGGTCAAATTCAACAGGATTTAAGTGAATTAAGAAAAATTCAACAAATAAAAAGCCAATAAATAAAATTAAATTAGCGTGAATTAGAGACATATAAGGGAAGTTAGAAGAATGCTTTTAAATCAATAAAAATTCAGGATGCATTCTTAAGAAATCCAAATGCATTCAAAACAATTCGATATTATTAACAAAATTCATTAAATTTTGAAGTTTACAGTAAATTTAGATAAATTGAACGAAATTTAAAGAATTTAAGGAAATATCTAAGAACTGACGGTAAGTTCAAGGTCAGGGAAAATTTAAAAGAATTAAAGTGAATTCCAAATAAATCAAAACAATTTAGAAGAATTCAAGATAAACTAATGAGAATTTATGGTGAATTCTAAATGAATTCAAGTAAATTACAAAAAATTAAAATATTTAATTGACTTCAGTCAAACTGAAGTGAATTTAGCAGAATTATAGTGAATTTATAAAAACTTAATAATTTAAGTGAATGCAACAACATTTTTTAAATCCAGACAAAATTCCTATGAATTCAGTTAAATGAGAGTCAACTGAAATCTAACAAATTTCAGAAGAGAAGTAAAAAATTCAAAGACAATTCAAAATAATTAAAATAAATTTAAAAAAATTTAGAGGAATTAAAAATGCAATTTCGAAAGAATTCAAGGAATTAAAAAAGAATTCATCAGAATTAATATTAATTCAATTATTTTAAATAATACAAAGGGAATAAGTAATGTAAAGGAATTAAAAAGAATTCAAAGGAATTAACAAAAAATTTAAATAATTCCACAGAATTGAAAAGAATTCAAAAGAATATATCTTATAAAAGTGATAAAGTAAATGATAAAAGCGAACATCCTTTTAAAGTTAATTACAGCGAAAAATAAATTTTAAGTAAAAAAATTAACAATTTAAAATTTTCATAAATTTTAAACTATATTTTATAAATTGTCTTATTGATTAAAAGATCAAAGATTTAGATTATTAAAAAAATACAAATTTACCTTTTTTTTAAGCTTTTACTGGAAGAATAAATCAGTAAATCGTAAATTTAACAAATTTAAACTAGAAAAATTAAAAATTGGACGATATAATATTTTTTTAAACTAAAAATTTTTTGAACTAGCAGATAAATCCTTTTGGTTTAGAGTTTTTTTAAATCAATAACTGTTCAATTTTTATTCAAACATCAAAATTTGTTTTTATTTTGAAATATTTTAAAATATTTTTCTGAAATAATTTTTTTAAATTAAAAAAAATTCTGAATCTTCCCAGGAATACAAAAATATGTTTGTATCTTAAAACCTTTAAAAATCCTTAAAAACTTTAAATTCACATTTCAAAATCTTTTTAAATATAAAGTTATATTCAAATTTTTTTAAAACCACTAAATAACTTTTAAAAAGATTATAATTTTTCCTAACATTTGTTTGAAATACTAATAAATTCACAAAATTGCCTTAAAAATCTTGCAGATTTTTTTGTCAATTTTGGAAATCTATTTTATTTCTCAATGTACATTTTTCAAAATAAAAACCAATTTTTAATTTTCCTAGGCATATTAGAAAATTTTTCAAACCTTTTGAAACGATTCATATTTCTTTGAAAAATTTATTTTCTAAATCTGCACAAATCTACATTTTGTTTCAAGTAATTTCAAATCTTTTATTTTACATAATAAATAATTATATTTAAAAAGTTGCTTATCAAAGGATTTAAATTTAAAGAGATTTATATTTTTAATTGTTTAAGTCTTCAAAACGTATTGCAAACTTAAGGATGTCATAATTGAAACAGATTTGTAAATAATTTATAAGACACAGATAGAAAAATTATTACCGAGTGAGTCACGCCTACCCCGAACAGAAAACGGCTTAATCAAAAAATAAATTCACTGGCATTTCCAAATTTAACGCAGAATTTAATAAGTTTTCCAACGATTAAAAAAACTTTTATCCTCATTCTAAAGGGCGTTATCACCTTTCAAAATCAAGGCTTATTTTTAATATCTGCACGGAGAGAATTTAGGTAAAAAGGTCGCGCTAGTTGTGAGAGAGTCGCTGCACTTCAGTTTGGTGTGGCGACACTCCAGTATCGGGGCACTGATTACCCCGAACTTACGAAGATTAGCCTCTCCGAAATAAGGGTGCTACATTGTTCCAAGCTGCGCAAGCGCAGAACTGTGCCGCAAGCGCCGCATGTTCAAGACGGCTCGACTATACTGTTGGTTAAACGATTCGGTCAGTTCGGGGTAATAGTTCTCCCGAATCAGTGGAGCGGCTCTACCAAACTTCTCTCCGTGTAACAAGGTCTGCGGTCCGGTACTATCCGCCGGTGGCGTATAAATCTAAATTTAAAAATTGCTGTTTCTGATTTACAGTTGTCGTAATTTAACCAATTTTTTTGCAGTATCAAGGCAATTTCGTTCAGCAAGTTTTAAATCCTGGAGCAGAGTGAAATCACTAAAAAATTCATGTTTCAAATCCGAAAACACTATAAGCAGTACGTCAAATTTTAATAAAGTTCTACAAAGATGCGGCCGATACATAAAACGAATCAAACTCAATTCCGATAACAATGAATACAACGAACAGTCACTATTCATGCTGCCAATTTACTGCAAAAAACTTCGCACCCTCCATGCATTTTCCCTGCCATCTTCGAGTGCACTCAGAATTTTGGCATTTCGCTGTCAAAACATCACTAGCATCGAACTTTCTCTGGAAAATCGTGATAAGGAAGCTGACGAAGATTTTTCTCAATTATTCGCCCTCAACAAAAAACTCAAACATATTGACATTTGTCATGGTGTAATAAGTGGAGTGTGTCTTTTACACTTGCCTCCTAAGTCGATCAAGTCGATCGTTTTGGATAAATGCTTGTCATCTGCTCGTTACTTATCAGAAGCAAGTATCTATTTCTATTTATTTATTTTTGGCAATTTCCTTCGAATTGGGATATATAGAATAACATTTTGAAAATACACTCCACTCCCGATATAAGGGCCGTTTGAATAATTTCTCTTGGATTTGGACGAATGACGCAACTTGACGCAACTAACGCGGCCCTTGAACGGTTTTTCACGCCTAGCTGAGCACGACCTCTTTTTTGGCTCCGCTGATCTTCTCATCATGAAAATGTGGGGTTTCAGTTCTAAGCATATTTCAAACCGGGGGTCCTTATATCGAGAGTTGAGTGTAATCAATTCGGAGATTTTTTTATTTGACTTTTTTGGAATGTGAAATCTATTTTAAGAAATTGCAGACTTCACAGCACAAAATGCACTCGAAATAGGGAAATAGGTTGATTTTTCACAAAAATAGGGGAATAACAGAGAAATAAATCTCTACGAAAAAAATTAATAACGATATCCAATTCTATATTTTAAGTCGAAATATAATGAGTTTCAAAAAAATTAAATTATCAAATAAAAAAGATTAATTTATTACTAAGCAAGTTGAATTTTCAACCAAATGGTCGAAGTTTTTTAAACAAATATTTTTCCACCAAGAACTTTTTCTACCAAAAAAGAATTATTTTTAATTCAAAAGAACGAATTTTTTATCTCAAAAGACGAATTTTCACGAAAATAGTTGAAACTTTGACAACAACAAAATTCTGTTTAAAAAGCAGCTCAATTACATAAAAATTTTTGACAACATAGTTGAAATTTTAACAATGTAGTAGATATTTAAAGAAAGTTAAATTTTTGAACAAAAAAGATGACTTTTTAACAAAATAGCTGAATCTTCAAAAAATTAATTAAATTAAAAAAGAAAAAGGTGAATTTCTAATCAAATAGTAGATATTTCAACAAAATAGTTGATTTTTTAACAAAATAATTAAATTTTCGACAAAATATTTTAATTTTTAGTCAAAAAGTTGAATCTTCAACAAAATTGTTTCATTATCCACTAAAAACACTACTTCCTAACAAAATAGGTAAATCCTTGTCAAAAAAATAAATGTTGAACAAAACAGTCGAATTTATAATAAAATATTTGATATTTTATACAAATAGTTTAATTTTGAACAATAAAGATTGTTTGTCAACAAAATAATTAATTTTGCACCAATATAATTAACTTTTCTTCGAAATGGTTACATTTTTAGATGATATTTTATCCAAAAAAAGTTAAATTTCTAAACAAAATAATTAATTTTTAACAAAACAGTTGAATTTTTAACTAACTGGTTCAATTTTCATACTTTAAACGTGTATTTCCAAACAAATAGTTAAATTCCTGCCTAAAAATATCAAATTTAAACCAATTAATGGAATTGTTGAATTTACCATCGAAAAAATTAATTTTCAAACCAATAAAGCGAATTCTAAAAAGAATATTTATACTTTTATTAAAATATGTAAATTGATAACCAAATAATAGGTATTTTACAAAAAAGATAAACTTTTTAACAAAAGAGATTGTTATTACCAAATTTTTTTTTTTTTTTTTTTTTTTTTTTTTTTACCGGAGGAAAATGGGAAATCTTTGAAAGACGTTGTGCCGGACTCTTCCAGGACGGGTCTGGACATACCGACTAAA
>JAAAKG020099371.1:0-15954 GCA_010014905.2 Druon quercuslanigerum | reverse complement strand
CAAAAAAGAGAGAACGGGTGAAGGAGCTTGGTTATGGAAAAAAGAAGGGAGTGGGGGGGGGGGGGGGGGGGGGGATTTGTCATTCGGATAATTATTGACCAGGGGAGATAGTGAAGGTTTTGGGATTTTCTTAAAAATCTCTAATTTTGTCTAGTACAGTTTTGATAAGGAGTTTAACGCCCTTTCAATTGGTCCTACGAATTTAAAAAAAAAATAAATATTTTACTTCTAAAAAATAAAGGTCAAAAATAAATTTCAGTTTTTTTGGAAGTAAGGCAGTTTTTTTTTGCTTTTTTCTCTTAAAAGAAAGTTTGGGCTTTTTCCTATAAGACTATGTAAATTATAAAATAGGATTTAAGTGCTCAATTTATGAAAATTTGTGCGGTGCATGATGGTGCCTTCATGGTACTATTTATACGAAAAGTAATAATATATGCTAGTATATTTGATGGCTTTCTGCATTTTACAGGGCTTATACTACCATTATTTACATTTATGCACTAATTTTACTGATAAATTTTGAAACAAAATTTGAATGGATTAAGCAAAATTGAGGGTTGGAGATTTTTTTATGCCGATGTATGGTCTTCTATCTGCCTTTCTTTCCGCCTTTAGTTATTTTAATGATAGTTGTTTTCACTTCATTTTCTACTTTTCGTTTCTTCTCTTTTGGGAAGTATAAACTCGAAGACTTTGCAGCAAGTGTGACAAGTTGAATGTACTGAGGTTCTACTCATTGATGATTTAAACTTCTCTTTGATTTGATCAAGAACTTCAACTGCAGCCTTATGAAAAATTCAATAAAATCAAAAATTTAAATATAGATAAAGAACAGAATTGAAATTCATTCGTCCCTTGTATAAAAATCGAGTTGACCTCCGTTTGGGTTCTGCATGGATTCTGCATGGAGGACAATCCAGGCATGGCACCCCGTTAAAGCTTGTCATAAGGACAACCGCGGTATCTTACCGAGAGCGGGTGTTATTCTACAAAATTGCAACCCACTCCCGGGGAAATTGCGGAAACATTTCAGCCGCAACAACGTCTCACGACCGTAAGATAAGTAGTTACAGTCGACGATGGAATTTGTACGACAATTGAAAAAAGTCCCTTGCACCTGATGACATAAAGCGATTCAAGGACGACCGCCTTCTAGGTGTATTAGCATTTCGTTGACACACAGGGATGCTTCTCAGGCTATTAAATCGGGGAAAGCTTGGCACTCATAAGAGCACGGATGAACAGGCTAACTAGCATAACAGAATATTCCGGGTATTGCCTTCGCAAATTCCTTTTAAGGTCTTTATATCTCTCATTGCTTTCACTCTCCTTGGCTTGGATGTTGTTGTCGGCTGGTGCTGAAAATTCGATAACGAACCTAGTTTCTTCGTGGAAATCAAGGAGAACTAGGTCGGGTCACAAGTGTGCGACAGAAACAATTATCAAAAATATGAAGTTCCAGTATATTCGGTACTTTTCATTTGGACTATATTTCCCTAGGAGCGCTTAGTGGAGTTGTATCAGGGGTAATGTATTAATAGTGACTAAGGTGGTAATAAAACACTTTTACGGCCCCAGTGTGCCTCTGGATGTACGTCGTTCCCGTATGAGTTGGACAACTAGATAGTCAATATCCTAGGTGGTCGGGTAGTGTATGACATTCTTAGCAGTCAGAATTTAATCTAGTTGATTTGAGGAAATCAAACGTTAGCTCGTACGATGTCGACCGATCCGTCACATTTCTGTGCAAGATGCCGTGCATCCTCTTGTCAAGGAGTTGTTCGCGGAAGTTTTTCTCCTGTGCTTTCCTAATTAGGGCCTTCAGGAGTGAGTACTCGGGATGGATAATGTTTTATGTATTTGGCTCACCCCTGATATTGAAGTCAAGGCCAAGTGGTTCAGCAATCTTTTTGGCTGCTTTGTACAGAAATGCTCATTTGCCCTCTTCTTTGTGTTCCCTGACCATTTGAGATCACTGAGGTCACCATTTGAGAACTGAGGGTCTCGTCCATTTGGGACTATATGTGAACAGAATATTCCAGTTGTTACGTCATTTAAGATTAAGTATTCTGCGATCACCTTGACGGCGTGAGATGTAAAACTGCGAAACAGACGAAATAAGGTGTATGCTTTTATTGATATGAATAATTTTTCGTGACACGATATCGAGGGATCTGGGCTCTTCCTTCGTCCCTGGAATCACTCGAAATGAAATGAGTACTACTGGGACAGCAAGCATGATTGAAGCATATACTTTGTTCCTCGGCCACAGTTCGGAGGACCAAATCTGTCAGATAAGACGTTTGTATTTATATCAGAGAGCTTTAATAATAAATGTTGCATCCTCGACGCGGCTTTGTGGCACGCCCAGGTATGGATAGGTCTTTACAACGCCAAGATGTTGTTAGTTTTCACAAGATGTATTTGATGCTGGTATTATACTGCATCTTTGCAGATACATCCATCGATGAGCAGGTTCTCCTGAAATCCATCTACGCCTTTCTTCGAGCCGCCTCGTTGATATATTTCTTACCACAGAGGTCCGATTTTCCTATAATTTATGATAGCTGTGAAGAACTTATACAGTGTGTGCAGACAAGTGATTGATCTGTAATTCTTCGGGTTAGCTAGGTTGCCCATCTTTTCAGAAGTACTGTACGCCCTTCTACTAACCACTCCGGAAGAGGTCTTTTAGTCATATGATCAACCATTGTTTTGGTTTACCGTTTGCATCCTTCGAAGGTCCCGCTACATCATACACGCCACAATTGAACCTGGATGTTCATGTTTCTCTGTGTCCTGAAGCTTAGCTCTTCCTCTATAGATTGTCTGCTCGCGGTTCGTTTTAGTGTCGCCTTCTTTCTCTGTTGCAAGCTAGTTCTGGCTGTGGTAGAGTTGGCGCTCCGCTTCTTTTCTTGCAACACAGAGCATGCAGTCATGCTATGTAACCTTCTCGTTCAAGGACCATACTGGTATCGTAGCAATCTAGCAGGTCGTCATTGAGTTAATCTGTCCATCTAAAAGTCCCGAGATGCCGTGGTCCATTAAGCAACTTTCTCAACTGCGCATCTGCCAAAAGCGCAGGGCTATTTTAATTCAACAAATACTGTCAATAGTAATACAGATAAATATACACGATTCTCAGTGTTTTAACTCACGGTGTAGCAATTCCTAGAACTGCCGGCCCACGCAAAATACGGATGCGACTTATTTGTATATTTCGCAATATTATGATTTCTACTTGGAAACGGTTAAGGCGCCCCTGAATTTGTACGTTTAAATATCTCGACTTGTAACCAAAGTTATTGCTAAAATTTTCTATAAATAGAATAAAATATTTCGATTGGTGTCAAATTTTTTCCTACTATAATATGAAAGCATCAACTATTGTAAAAAAATATAACATTTCCTTGAAATAGTACAATTTGCCAACTAAAACTTAATATATGTAACAGAAAAAAAACACTAAAATATTTCGCGGCATATTGAGTATTGTTGTTCGCAGCACACCGGGGCGACATGCTAGGCTAGATGGAAATGTCAGTCATTAGGAAAGTTGCCATATATGGGACTGCAGCTGCAAACGCATTTTTGAAGAAAATATTCAATAACAAGCGTAAAAGTGAATTATAGGGCCTGAATATTGACAGTTTTTAAGTGTACATTGCTAGCAGGCTAGATCGAAGTATCAGCCGTCAGACATGCGACTGCAACTGCATAGACCTTTTTGGAGAAAATGTTGCAAACGTTTGTTTACCCGTTTATCGGGTTAGCGTATCAGTAACTTGAAATTTTTGATATTTTATTTTATTTCGAGACACTGAATGGTCTTCAATCGACAAAGGAATGGAACATGGCATCGAAACTAAATTTTAAACTTGAAGAATATTACTATTTGTACATTTAGAACTTACTTGAACGTTTAGAATATTTTTGGGCCTCTTTTTTCATTGGTCAGCCATTGACACTGATGAAAACTTATAGGTACTGTGGTGGGAGTTGATGGAACTGCGTTATTTGAGATAGGCGTGTACGGAGGACTTGAAATAAGGGAAACTTCACTTTATATATATTAGGTTGGTCCAAAATACCGTATTTTCGAGTTTTTACCATTCAATACTAGAAACTGCATCTTCATAGTGGATAAACTTTTGTGTACTTTTTCATATTTTTCAAATCATAATTGGGCGAGCTCATGGCGTTCTAAATTTTGGTTGATTTTAGCGAAGAAAATTTATCAGAGCTCAAAAATTCGTCAAATGTCAATGTGCAAGCTGACTACATTTGCATCTTTGTTACTCTTAGGGAATCAGTGGTTAGGAATTGAGATTTAATTCTGAATTTCTTCAATATTTTAAATTCTGAAGAAATAAGTAATATAATTTAATTTCATTAACTGATTGTAAATTGTTTATTTAATTTATTCATGCATTTTGTAGTAATTCATAAAAAGTTTGGTAGAAAAACACTATATTTTAAATAAGGAATTATTACTAAAAACATTGAAAAACTTTAAAAAGTTGCAGAGGAGTAAATGATTGAATTTATTTAAACAATTCATAATAAGTTAATTAAATTTAACTATAGCTGAATTAATTAGAAAAGGTGATGTGTAAATACATCAAGCATTATCATTATTGAACACATGTTGTATATTGTACAACAGCGTCATATCCCATAAATTATTTTGCTAGTAAGTATCCAATGTCCAAATTACCCATCTTACCTGCTTGAATTTTCAATAAGTAAGTTATAAACTTTCAAAAAGTTGTAATCATCTTAAAACTATTATGGCCAATACAAGCAATTATGTATGATTGATAGGATATCCATTAACAGAATTGCATGGCTGTAAACGACCCTCAAACAAAGAAATGCTCCAAATGTTTTTTTTTATCAGCATAAAACTTTCAGAAAATCTGATCGTGGAAGTGATATATGAAAAGTAAAAATCCATTAAAAATTCTAAGCATAGATATGTATAAATACAGGTAGCAAAAGAGTTGGATTTCCAAGAAGAGCTTAAAGATTTGTTTGACATTTAACTTCATACTTAGAGTTCTTAGGTTTGCAGCAAAGGAAAAGATGCGAAGGTTATTTGATAGACATTATCGATACAGCCTCTGAAGTAGATCAAAATCTTTGTGAAGAAAATCAAACTTAAAAATTCTACCACTTGATTAAAGATAGAATTAATTTGTCAAAATTTTAACTTTTATTGGTTGAAGTTTGATCTTTTTTTCATGAGAATAGTGACCAATTGGTTAAAAATTCATCTTAATGCTTTGATAATTTCACTATAAGTTTTTTAAATTCGGCTTTTTTTATTCAAAATTAGACTATTTTGCTTTAAATTTCAATTATTCAGTTGTAAATCCATTTACTTCCAAGGAACTTAAATTCTGTTGTTAAACAAAATTTTTTTGGTTGAAGATTTATCAACATAATTGAAAATTCGTCTGTGTAACTAAAAATTAAACCATTTTCTAGTAAGTTCTTTTTTTTGTTCAAAATTTAAATATTTTAGTTGAAGATTAATAATTATAATTAAAAATTCATAACTTTCTTTGAAAATTATTTCAAACCCGTTGTTTTTGTTGGTTCCAAATTAACTTTTTTAATAAAAACGCCTTAGCAGGATTTGCATGGTCACGGTGCTCCCGCTCGGATGTGATCCATATGTGACCGTCCGCGCGAAAGAGGACCTAATGCGTCGCAACAGAGTTCGCAAGCCAGCATTGGAGTAGTGGGGGTGTGTCTAAAAAAAAGCACCCCCTCCACTAACCGCTCCACCTTTAGGCGCCATATCCGTGAGCTCCGCTTCCATCGTTTCACTTCAACTATACCCAGTAGTATTTAGTGGTGGGGATGGTTTTTTGCAGGTCTCACGTTTCGTCTCCGCGTACGCTTATTATGCCTATGTTTGTTGCCTAATAACAAGAAAAGTAATCAACTTAAACAAATTCTGATTATTGTAAATGAAAGAGTAACTCAGAAACTATAGATGTGCGCAAAAATATAAAAATCGATTTTTTCCCGCATTAGGTCACTTTTCTCGCGGATGGTCATATATTGTGGGGGCAAGTGGCTACTCCTATAAGATAAAATTACCTCAAGTATCAAATAAAGCATTTTCTTACAAAAGTTATAAACAGTTTTGAAAAATTAAAAATAAAATATTTTCGAAAACGGCTTTATCAATCATGATGGTTAAAATGCACATATGTTTAAAAAAAGTTTAAAAAAAAACTTCTTGTTTGTCCCTCATATGTGTGCAATTCCATGAGAATGAGTGGCCAACTTAATTTTTAGCCTAATGACGCAAGAAGATATATGGAATGGTATAATAAAAACCAGATGCAATGGCATTATTGGTTAAAAAACAAATTTTACCGTGAATTCCCCAGTCACAGTGTCAATTGATTATAAGTATATAGAAAAATACTTCTCTTCGTTTACTGCTGACATTCGCCAAACTAATTTCATGTTTGCGCAGGATGCACCACGTGGAGTTCTGCAGTCAGATTAGCGTCCCTTACTTTATTTACGCTATATACATCCTGTATTATCAACTTAAAAAAACATATATACACTATATACGCTCACGGTACCCAACAATCTACATATACATATAAACATCATCTGCACAAAACATATTCATAATATAGCAGCTGACCTTGGATGAAAATCACTACGAGGAACTGAGATCATTCCGCAATTAAAAATAAAAGTAAATCACAAATGAGAGTACAATACACGTGAGCATGAATACATGGACGTATGCGTACACTTATTTGGAATTAATCAAAATACTTGAGAATTAGTTGCAACTCTCACGTGGGGCAAGAGTTTTGTGCATATGAAGTGTATATATGTAAATTGTTGGGTATCGTGCGTGCATATACACTAATGGAGAAAATTAAAGGGTCAACAAAATTTTTCGAACTTTTAGTTATTTTACAGAATGCTTTATCTCAGTAAAAATGGTCGTGAACAAATTTTGGAGCAACACCTTCCCTGCAAATTTAACAATTAGTGTGAGAAAAAAATGTTGTAAATTTGTTTGCATTTTTTTAAGTCCACGAACTTGAAAAAATGTTTTTCAACTTAGCTTTGGTATGGGCCGGATACCTTGTTTATTCAGCTTCAATTTGCTTTTTTTTAAACCCCGTTACGACCATTTTGCACTGAGATATCGATCATTAAATTAAAAAGAACCCTTTTGTCTTTGATCGACGATATCTCAGGAATAGTCTCGCAGGATAAATTTCAAATCTTCATGAAATCGCTAATGTTGAGTATGCCTTTGATATACATCTTCAATGTATAAGAAGGGTGAGCTGAGAACTCGGACTCTGGAGGACTAGTACTAGTGATTATTATAAGTATCGATCTTACAGATCCGAATTCCCAACTCTCACCTCAACGAGCCTTGCTTCTTCCGGCCAAGAAAATTATTCATAATCAAGCATTTCAAAATTCGTGATTTCAAAAACTAGAAATGGTAATATGCCGGTTTCCAAGTAGTATTTCTTCGTGAAAGGCTTATAACTGATAACTATCAGTACCTCTTAAAGGTTATAACCTTATAATAAGAATCACGATAGTGATTGAATAGTAAGTTCCACACAAATCCAAAATATCACTATGCCAGAATAATAATGATGGAGAATTAAGGTGGTGTATAAGTATTGTTAATCAAATCATCTTTCGTACATGTACATTATACACTGGTGCGCGTGCCTCACAGAAGGAAGGTGGGAGGCAACTCGCGAAACGATGTCCCTTCTCTACTCGCACTAGCCGGAGTGGGATACTCGAGACAAGATAGTAGAGCGCGGGTCCAAAAACTGGATGGTGGGACGAACTCGCGAACTAGATTCCCTCTCTCTGCGCACGAGCACAGGCTGGGAAGAAACGAAGCGAGCTTTGGGGCGCGGCCCCGTGCATGGTGCGTAAGAACGCGCGTTCGTGTCACTATCGATACTCGGCCTTCACCGGCACACGCTAAGGACCAACAGAATCGTTTGGGATTATTTATACTGTTTCCTCAGACATGTACACCTGCTCTTTTCAGAGCAAAAACTTGAACGCCACCCTGAGCTTCGGCCACCGGCTTGAGTTTTAATACTCTATAAATAATGCCCCTACCCAGGGCGTCATTTCAATAGGGTATTAAACAGGAACTCGTTGGCATTGCGCCCGATTTTATAAATTGAATGCCACCCTGAGCTTTGGCTACGGACTTAAGCTTAATACTTCTATTAATAATGCCCCTACCCTGGGCGTGATTTTAATAGGGTATTAAACCGAAACTCACGGCCTCGTGCCTGATCTGAAAACTATGAAGTCTCTTGAGCTTCGGCTCCCGGTCAATTACCTTCGGGTTCTCAAATCTATACCTTCCATGGGACGGAATCCTCGACAGCAGAGGATCCGGGCCATTGCCAAAGTTAAACAGCACGAGATAGAGGCCTATCGGGAGATCGGCTATTACACCACGGGACTTGAGAACCAACCACCACCTCCGGAGAAGAGGTCCCCCGTTATTCCGGCAGCCAACCAAACATCACCGAAGAAGAAACGTTCGTGCCCGACACTGGATGTAGTGTCACCGGTCACCAGTCGGATCCTACCTGCACCGCCGAGGGGCTACCTACCCTACTCGTTAATGGTACGTTGGACCTCACACGCTCTTTTACCAAAACGCAAACGCCGTTTGAGTTTCCTACCTGAGGGTATATATATATATATATATATATATATATCCCCTAGAGAGTAAACAAGGGGCTGAAAGGACGCGGAGACCCCGATCCCTTAAACATTGATCTGATTTGTCGATTAGTATTACACCGGCCACTTTCTGGGCCAACGCATGTATCAAATGAGGAATAATTTCCATTGTTTTTTCTTTTATTTTAGTAAAGTAGAACTGTTGGAATCATACCACCCTTTACAGTTGAATAATGACCAAAACCCTGCGAAGTCATATTTCGTTCTAACGAACCGTTTTCTTGTTGCAAACGGTCAAACTTTTGAAGAAATTAAAGGGTCAAGTTTTTGCGCTTTAACATATCCTAATCATGGCTAAAATGAAAATAAATGTCCAGCTTTTTCCCTATTTTTTCATAAATACCGCTGAAATTTATTTTTTTAAATTTTCAAAAAAGTTTCTTTGCTTTAAAATTCAACTTTTCCAGTTACAGGTTCGTCATTTTAGGTAAAAATTCGACTATTCCAGTTAATGATTCATAATTTTGATTAAAAGTTCATCGCCATTAACATTATTTTTCTCGTTTATTGAAAACTTAAATAGTTGGTTGAAAATTAATCTTCATGCATCAAAAATGTAATTATTTGGTTGGAAACATAATTGTTATGTTAAAAATCCAACTCTGGGTAAAAAACTATATTATTTTTTTTTAGAAAATTCGACTTTTTTGTTGAAAATTGAAAACCCATCTTCTTTTAACAAAAATTTCATTTTTATTTTTAAGAAAATGCTTGTTAGAGATTTTAACGGGCTTTTAAACAGGGGTGCAGATAATTTCCGCCACTAGGGTATGTTGAAAAACGTTTCAAATTTATAATTTAAAAAAAGTAAAAGTAACTTCACTAAATACTGCTCTTCTTTCAAATTTGTCAAATTACGCCTGGTCAAGTAATGATGAAGAAGAAATTAAACAATTTTTTTGGTACTACAGAAAGTGATGAGAAATCACCTTCACCAGGTAGCTCAAAGACAATTAATTCTCCGCGTATGAAGAAAATAAAATTATTGACTCGCGACGTAACAGCCAGTTTAGACAGGGGGCAAACAAGCGACAGATCGGCTGCGCAAATTCGATTTAAAACAAAAATGTCATAGGTTATCAAAGAATGTATCGATGATAAGAAATCTGTAAACCGTAAGGAACTTACAAAAAAAAATTATTATAAAGATAGTAAAATAAAAAATTAAATATAATAAAATTTAACAAAAAAAGTCAAGTCATTAGCACTTAAAGAGTCTTTTTAAAAGTACTTATTTCGTGACAAGCTTACGATTAATCTCTTCTCTTTTTTGTCACTAAAGGAAAGAAAAAGTATTATTTATTGATTTCAAAATGTAGAAATATTTGTTGCAATGTGTATAATAAGTGAAATTATTTAAACAGTTGACCTTTGTACTTATTTATTTTAACCATTTTCTTTCTTTAAAGAAATATTTTGTTAAAATTTTGTAATTTTTAAAACAACTGATTTTTTAATTTCATTTTTAAACAACTCCAGTTTTAAAAGGATTTTTTTCTTCAATTTTTTTAATTAGTTTATTTCTTATACCGTTTTTTTTATCGTTAATTTTCTTTTTTTGAACCATTTTCTTTTTAATTGAATACTTTTTTTCAGCAATTTTATCCTTTTTTATATCGCATTATTTGTTTAAATGATATTTTTGAACTTTTTTATTTTTTCCTGAAATAATTTCTTTAAAAAACTTTTTTTTCATTTTATTTTTAACCCGTTTAATTTTTTTAAACAATTATTTCAGTTTTTCAAACATTTTTTGTTTTTAAAACTTTAATTTTTATAAATAATTTTATTTTTATAACAATTTAATATTTAATAGAAACGGACCCCGCACAGAATACATGGGAAAATGTCTTTCGGTGGATTCGGTTAAAACTTGATTATTTTGCTCAAAATTAGAGCATAAGACTCGCAACGACCGAACGCTAAGCGTTCAATATTTTCAGTCACCTGCGGCCCATACTGTTTTGGGACAGCAACGGTGATAAAATAAGGTCAGTATCAACTGCGGTAATGCCAATCATTAAAATCGCCGTCTTTTAACAACGTTCGAACACAAAGTACTCAATATTTGAAATTAACTGCGGCGGTTGCGAGAACTAGGCGGTCAAACTGTGATTGTTGAACTTAATTCCAAATATTGAACGCTTTGCGTTCGGTATTTTCGAGAAGCAGGGGATTTATATAATTGGCATTACCTCCAATCACACTGAGCTCAGTTTGCATCCTTTCTCCACACAAAGCAGTAAATGTATCAGATTATGATAAAACCTTGCGAGCTTCGCGCTCCGGCGCACACTGTGGCCAAAAGCACTTTTTGTGGACAAAACTCTGTCTACAACACAATTTTCAGTGGATTATGACGGTTTCTTTCATGACCGTAAGGCTTTTGGGTATATCGAGTCGGTGCGAGAATTTCGATTTGACTAAACGAAACTTTTTTATTTAACAACAAAACAATGTTATTATCCGCACTTTTCAGATATACCTTTTTTAAGATCTGCGAACTGACTAAAGAAGAGCCTCAGTCAGTGTAATTACTATCTGGCAATAGTTTTTAGTGGGGTAGAGTGAGAAAAAAAATTGTTTATAATGTTTTAAACAAATTAATAAACAAAGGACATTTTTTGTGATTCGCAATGATAAGGTGTTTAAATCCACAGTTTTTATATAGAATATGAGGGGAATGTATGGCTAATTATGATTATTTAAAAAGATATGCAGCTTAGCAGCATTATTTAAGCAATTTTTATAAACAAATGCACAGTTTTCGTATGCTACAGTGAATAGGCTCCATTTTTTGCAGAATCGACCAAAAATGTCTTGCAAATGACTCCTTGCTATGATAATTTGCCAACGGATAAAAAAAGTTAATTATTGAAATAGGTTTATTTTTTTTGTTCTATTCAAACCAAAATCAACTGTTGTTGATTTAGTTTTCAATTGATGTTAAGTTGAATTACCTGTTCTAATGAACAGTTCTAGTTAATTGGACAAACAAGGCAATAAGGAGTCATTGGCAAGATATTCTAACTTCTGCATCCGTGAGCCACGTTTACGACCTATCTCTTTCCGTGGGAATGTAGTGGGTCGACTTGGACCGTTCGCACTGAAGAATCTCACTTTTCAGAGTAAGCTCCCTTTCTTCAGCGCACGTCACACATATATATTGGGCGTTATTTCTCAAGTGCCCCACCGATCTAAGTTAAACTTAGGCAAAGTGTTGTGCTATTGGATAGTAGTATATGGGGGGAAAATGTTGTAATCTGTTCTTGACAAGCGTTCTACATACTCAAATGGAATTCTTAATCCTGTGATATGACTTGCAGTCAAGAGTTGTCTACCAGGTTAAACCCAGTGAGTCAGAAGAAATCGAAAGTTAAATAAATTTTTAATGTGCGTTTTTGACGTCTATAGGCAATTCAAAAACTTTATTGTTATACATAGAGATTTCCATTCAGCATGATTTTTTTTAGCATAATAGTGCTAGCACACCATTTTCCTCGGTTCCTGAAAAAGTACAAAAAAATGATTCAAATTAAAATAAATTTTTTTACGAAAAAAAAATATATTTTTCATCTCTTACAGGTCGCAAAAATGTTTAAAATTGTCATGACTATATATTTAAGTTTTAATGCATACGTATCACGTTTTCTGTAAATTTCATATTAAACAATGGAACCGTTCTCTAATTAACGCCATTAAAAATTCAAAACAGGCTTTCTTAGCGGCAAAAAAATTTGTGAAGTAAAAACCATTTTCCAGATTTATGTGTACTACTCTTGTTGACATCTTATTATCGTA
The DNA here is from genome assembly GCA_010014905.2 of Druon quercuslanigerum. Taxonomy (NCBI): domain Eukaryota; kingdom Metazoa; phylum Arthropoda; class Insecta; order Hymenoptera; family Cynipidae; genus Druon; species Druon quercuslanigerum. The sequence goes on along the minus strand of JAAAKG020099371.1, from coordinate 3,360 downwards.
AAGAGAAAAACTATAATAATACACAAGGAAAATGATTAAAAACCAGAGTCATCTGATTGTTGTGTCTATATAATTCACATAATTATGATATACGTTAAATAATTTAAAAAAATATTTTATTTCAAATATTTTCTGATAAAAAACAAAATGTTTGCTTGGACCATTTAAAAATTCATTTTTAATTTCAAAATATCGAATTTTTTCCTTTTTCTCGAAAACGAAGCGAAATTGCTTTCTATTTTTTAATCACCCTTGTTTCTCCTTCAAGGTTGATTTGTAATTTTGTTATCGTATAAAACTGAATACCCCATTTTTAGCTCATAAATTCGAAAAATCAAGTTCATCAAAAAAGCGAATAGAGATTAAGATATGTTAAAGGGTTTTATTTGAGAAATTTTTATTGCTGTTCCTACCTTTGTGTTGAAGTAAATTTAAACAACCGTGACCTTATATAATTCTAGGGTTATTAATAATAATTACAAATTAAATCTTGATGCATATGACAATGATTTTTATAAAAACAGACAAATCATATGATTCTGTTTATCAATCTTTTCCCTTGCGTATTGCCATAGTTATTTACTTTGCGACAATGAAATGCCAACAAAAGTTGTACATATAAACCTGAAAAATAGTTTTTACTTCGCAAAGTTTTCGATACCATAATATTGTTTGAAGAAAAGCAGCTGTGGACGCCAAGAAAAGCATTTTTTTGTATGTTTAATGGCGACATTTGGAGAGAAGTTTCAATGATTAATTTGAATTTTGGCACATCGAGTCTCGAACGTAATGCACGGGCGGATGCGGTTAGCGCTCGAACGGGTGAACGTTCATGAATCGCTTAGTCGTTTTTTCACTGTGCACGATAGGGATGAACAAGCTTTAAGTAGAAGGTGGGTTTAAAGTTTTTTTTCTTAATTTGATAGCTTTGTACATTCTACAGTATGCTAGAAAGCATCACTTGCGATCGACCATTAGTAATGGGCAGATTCTTTTTATGGCTTTTTGTTTCGTAATGAAAAGTGGGACTATCAGCGTTAGTGACGTCACACCTGAATCTGATAGTCTGTGGTAATGAGGACGTAGGTGGCGTAAGAGTAGTTGGCCGCGACTCCAGTGGGCTAGATTTAAATATTGCAAAAATCAAAAAATGAACTTTCTCATTTTCGACTTTTATTAATTGTATTCCGTACAATAGGTATTTCTACACCCTAGGCCACCCTAAAACCGGTTTATACCAAATATTAAACTCCTGCAAAGTGAAATATTTTCTGTTCCACACTGCCGATTTCAAAACGGTTTCATGGAGGATAATGTTGAAGGTATTATATATTGCATGTTTAAAAGAGATTTGAGTGGGTGCGTTCCAAATACGCATGTGAATCTCGTAACCTAACAAAAAGTATCAACATTTTTATGATCTCAGGAAATCGCAGAATTCTGTACAGTGTAGAGTGTTACTAATGTTATTAAGATTCGAAATCAATAAAGACTGGCTGCAGAATGCTGCAGACCTGGCTTCCGAAACCGAAAATTGCTTTTGCCGCGTCACACTCGAAACATTTTTTTTTCGCATAATCTTGAGCAGATGTTACACTAGTCCTTCCCCTCACCCAGAAAGCAGTTTATTTGAATCAAAAAAACATTTCTTTTTTTTTATTTGTGATACTTTATATAATATATCAAGTGATTTTTTAATTTAAAACTTTCAAATATCTCGAAAAATAGACATTCTATGGAAAAATGTTATGAATCAAAATTTAATCATTCTGAGGAGTACATTCACTGATGTTAAAATCGGTTCCACCACACTACCCTCTTGGGGTGGGGGTGGGGGCAAGTTCAAAATCTGAAATGGGAACCCCTATTTTTTATTGCATATTCGGATTCTTTTGATAAAAATGCGTATGACGAAATTCAATTTTTCTTCATTTTACTGTTACTGAGAATGCACGCTTACGATTCTGCAATACATTAACAATAAAAAATACACCATTTTCATTGTGTCATGACTGATCACGGAAAAAAAGAATTTTTCAAATCGCTACAGAATCTTTGAACGAGTGCAATAAAAACTCGTACATAAAAAAATACTTTGCTTACCTGAATATTCTTAAATTTTAGCTTTGACATTATTGTAGATTGAGGTCAGCGGAAGCTATCGAAACATTACGAATGTGTTTACTTTTTTCTTTCTTTAAATACAGTAAATTAGAAAAAATACATTTAAGGCAAAACTTATTTCAGTTAAATCAAAAATTATTTCGAATACTACTTTACAATAGAGAATCGAAGCGTACGAGAAAAAAATTAAAAAAGCTCTCGTGTATGGAGAAGCTGGAAAAAATCTTGATAATGCTGTCAATTTCAACGCTCAGCGTTTTACAAATAGAATTCTGTCACATGCTTCACTTTATCGTACTATTACAAAATTTACTACCGATGGAAGTGTTCCATCTAAGAAAAAGATCCGTAGACCCGTATTGCTCGTGATTGTGGAATGTCTCAGAGCAGTGTTTGGAAAATTTTGAAACATAACAAATTTCATCCGTATCATGTCTCTTTACATCAAGAACTTCATGGCGTTGATTACCAAAATCACGTAGCTTTTTATCAGTGGGCTCGTGGACAAATGCAACAAAATCCTAACTTTTTTCGTTATGTTTTATTCTCTGACGAGTCCTCTTTATGGAGTATTGAAAATCCGCAGTGGCTTCGTGAAGTCGAACACTAGCGTCCATGGACTGTCAACGTGTGGTGTGGAATAATTGGCAACAAACTGATCGGTCCCCAGATTATCGAAGGCAGTTTTAAAAGGTCCAAAATACCAAGGCATTTTGGAAAATTAACTGCCAATATTGCTTGAAGACTTGAGTTTAGAAGTACGGCAGAACATAAGGTTTCAACATGATGGTTGTCCGGCACACTATTCAGCGGTAGCACGAGAAGTTCTTGATCGTGATATCAATGATCGCTGGATTGGTGGAGGCGGTCCCATAAATAGGTCTGCAAGATCGCCAGATCTTACTTGACCGAATTACAAGTGCATGTGCCGAAATTCAAGAAGATATACGTCTCCGTTTTGTAAATTCATTTAAATTACGGATTAATAAGTTCATTAAAGCCGAAGGTCATCATATTGAGCACTTACTTTAATTAAAAGATGATTCCCTGAGTATTTTGAAACGTGAGAGGAGAGGGGATTCACGTTAATCCAGCGACCTGAATAGTGAGAGGCAAGACACCCCGAAGGGAACAGAAAACTGCTACGTCCACTTCGTTGTTCCTGGGTTACGCTAACAGCAGTAGTTTGTTTTAAGACTAATTTCGAGTATTGCAGAATCGTAAGCATGCATTTTT
>JAAAKG020099360.1:0-15955 GCA_010014905.2 Druon quercuslanigerum | reverse complement strand
ATCATTGACGGACTGGGTTGCAGTCAAGTGCACGATGGGGGGACCTACAGTTTAAGGTGGGTTCCGAACCACCAGAATCTCGGTAAAGGTACATAGAAAAATTTCCATAGGTACCGGCTCAGGAATCAAACCCCGGACCTCTGAGGTGAAGTCCGAGGGGTAGGCGTGACTCACTCGGATACGTTACGAAATACGAGGGAAGAAAATACGCAAAGCATTTTGCGCATCTTTTGCCCTAGGAAAGTGGTAGAGCACGCTTCCAAAGAAGCTGCAACAAAAATGAACCCCACTTGCTGAAAAGGAACCCAAAACGATAACTAAACTCTAAATAAAACCTTAATTGATGTTCTAAACGATCCCAATTATAATTGATCCTATTTATAAAGAATCTATTTTTCGCTTATCCCACTTCCACATTTTGTTTAATTAATCAAATAATTTTTTCTTTAAAGCACGCATGTAATCGAACTCTGATGGACATAAATTAATCAAGATAATTAACAGGCAAATATTACCGTAATTAAAATAGATGTAATAACTTTATAAATATCATTCGCAGATTATGTAGCAAAGTTGTCCACATAAAGGCATATTCATATGCAAAAACCTTTCATACGAAGTCATCGGTCGATAACCGTAAATCGATCCCCAACTTACCGGCCCTACGTTGCAAGCGTTTGGCTTGTTAATGCGCCTTATGTTATTTTAAAGAGCGCTCTAAACCAACCCTTTTGGCTCCCAGCAGGTATCTTTTGGAGCTCAAGTTCTAAATGATATCAACTTTTATTTGAGCCGCAACTTTGGTGAACCCCTAGTTTTTCTGTGCGCATGTGCTGTGCGTTTGATCTCAAGTTGTAAATATGTCGAGGAAAGTAAGCATGTATAAGCGAAAAAATCCGGAAGTATAGTCTTCTAAAGAGTTTAAGTGCTCAGAGAAATTCTAACGAGCATGAGAATATTCTCGAGAATATGCTCGACGTTTATGTGCTTTGGGAATTTAATGAGCATTTATTAGCATTTTGAAATAGATTTAAAAAATCGTATTTTCTATCTTTATTATTTATAATTACATTATTTAAATTTCCCGGGAAAAATATCGCTTTAAACTGAAAAGGGCGCCAAATTTAAATAATAAAATAAGTCAAAGTAATGGAAAACATATTATTCGCATTAAACAGTGCCTTACTCAGGGTTGCTACAATATTACAGTTTGTACATTTTTCTAGGTATAAAATCAACCATACAGCTACAAGATTAATACAATTATTGCAAAAAAATGTTGTTTCTAAATACATTTTAAACAGTTTTTAGTTATGTTTTGAAATAAAGAAGATAAATTTTGAGCCTGAGAAAGGAATTTTTGTTTAACTAAAATGAGGAATCTTCAACCAAAATTATGAATTTGTAAAGAAAAAGTTGAATTTTCTCCCCAAAAGAATAATTTCCTACCAAAAAGACTCATTTTCAACAAATTACATCAATTTTCATCTAAAAACATCAATTTTCAGCAAAAATTAGAATCGCTGAAATGATAGAAAAATAACGAATTTGCAGTCAAATAAATTATTTTTCATCAAAGTGATGATTTTTTGACCAAATAGTGGAATTTTGAACACAAAAGATGAATTTTCTATAAAAAAATAACGGATTTTTAATTAATTTTTTTTCCAACAAAGGAAAATTCCTAACGTACGAATATAATTGTTAAATTTTCTACAAAACAGACAATTTTATAGAAAAAGCTTACATTTATATCGAAAAAGGTAAGTTTTGCACAGATGATAAAGGTTTAAAGTGAATTTTCAATTAAAATGATAAATCTTCAACTAAATAAAAAAAATTGATTTTGAAGCCAGCACATGAAGTTGCAACTAAAAATATAAATTTTCAACCAAAAATAAAATATATTCAAATTTTCAATTGGTAAAATAAATTTTCAAACAAAAAGTAAACGAATTTTTAACAAAATGGTTACATTTTCAAGAACAGAAATTAATTTTTACCCAAAAAGATAAAACAGATCAATTTTCAACTAAAAATAGAATAATTAAATTTTCAGTAAAAAACTAAATTTTCAATAAAATCGAAGTCAACTTTCAACAAAAAATGGAAGTTACATTTTTAGCTTAAAAAATAAATCTAAATAATAAAAAACTACTTTTCACTCAATAAGAGGAATTTTAAAACAAATATTTGGGTTTTCCACTTAAGAAGATACATTTTGAATCAAACATGTACAAAGTAAATTTGCAGTTAAAACTATTAATTTTTTACTAGAAAACATAATTTTCGAAAAAATACTTAAATTTTGAACAAAAAAAAGGTTTTTCAACTAACATTAAAAATCATCAACCAAGTAAATGAACTTTTAACAAAGTTCCAACTGAGTAGTTGACTTTTCAATAAAAAAGGATGAATTCTCAACGATAAACGTGACATTTTATATTTTAAGCAAAAATTATTTTAATTTTATACCAAAAATAGTTGAATTCAACCAAAAAAGATAAATTATTAACAAATTAGTTTGAATCCTCAACCAAAAGAGATTAATTTTCAACTAAATAGCAACTCTGTAATTTTAAAAAGTGTATCTTTATTTCACTTTAGAATGTTTTTGTAAAAATATGTGTACTAAGTATCATAGATATTTGTTTAAACAATAAATGGTTTAAATTCTCCTAAATGCTCTATAAATGCTCTGTTCGATCTTAAATGCTGAGCATATTCTCGAGAGCATTTGCTCAACATAAATTCTCGGGCATTTAAGAACTCTACGCAAGTATCACCCTCACGGGCCATCACGATACTAAGGCTCATACGAATTCGCTGTCGCCCGTGTACGATTATGGTCATATCAGCCTAACATTAAATGTTAAATGCGATAAACCTATAAATCTTACCTTTATTACCTTAACTATCGTGTGCACTAGGGTGTTCCAAAAATGCATTGCCCAATTTTTTTTACTCTAGAGAGCAAAAGTTTCGATTTCGAGAAAAGAAAATCCGTCATTTTTCTTTTTTCGAAATTCGAATATTAGCACGTGCCACCGGGCACTTTAAAATCCCATATAATTACCATATGAAATTTGGAATTTTCGACAAATTGAATTCATGGTCAATAGTTTCATCGAAACTTGCCGTACTTATTAGGGATTGAAGAGGAGTGTCTCCGAAATAAAACCATACTAATAACTTTTATCATTTGCAACCCTCCTTCATCCTCCCAGCAGCGCCACAAATATGGCATAAAAATATAAAACTACATTTTTACGTTTTATTGTTACATTTTAGCAATTTCCGTGATCTTGTTCATACAAATAATTATGAATAGATAATTTTAATATTTGCCAAGATCTTTTAAAAGAATTTTAAAATGTTTAAAAACACGCCAATTATTTAAACAATTATTTATTTCTAAAAAATGTAAAAAAAATCGATGTTCTAAATGAAATGTAATATTTTGCCATTATTTGTAGTAGTAAATTTTTCTAAAAACATTATGTAATTATTTAAACAATTATGCATTGTTTATTTTAAAAAATTTTAAAAATTAAGCCAGAGATGTCTATTTTTTTCAAATTGGCATGCTAAGCTACTTTTTCAAAAATAATTACATAATTTTGATACATTTTTTCTAATTTCTAACAAATTTCAATTTGTTTCACAATTTTTATTTGCTCAATCTGTTATTTTTAGATAACTAACAAAATTAAATAAAAAAAACACATAAAATTTATTACGATTTTAAAAGTGTTTTTAGAAAATTAATTACTTAAATAAATTATATTTCTTTAAACAAATAAAAAGTGGTTAATTTATTTTTTCTATACACTATACAGTAAGAAACATAATTGCGAGTGTTCCCTATTAATGTCATTTTTTAATCATCGCAAAAACTGCTACGATTATTTAAAAAAAGTTTGGGAATAAATAATTGATTAAATAATTTACATTTGTTTAAAGCTTAAGTAATTGAGAATTGTTTAAAAAGCTATGGGAAATATGCAAATTGCTTATTAGTAATTATTTGTATGAAAAAGGCGAAAGAAATTGCTAAAAAGTAAAAATAATACGTAAAAATTTAGTTTCTTTATTATTGTGTCATATTTGGGGAACTGCGGAGAGGGTGAAGCTGGGTTGAAAATAAAAGTTATTAGTATGGCTTTATTTCGTAGATACTCCTCTTCAGTCCCTAAAAAGTTTGGCATGTTTCAATGAAACCCTGGAACATGAGTTCAATTTTTCGAAAATTTAAAATTTCCCCATATTAGTTAAATGGGATTTTGAAGTGTCCGGGTTAATATTCGAATTTCGAAAAAAGAACAATTTCGGATTTTCTCTCTCCGGTAATGGAAACTTGGGGGGGGGGGGGTCTTACCCTGTAGCTCGAAAAGCTTTTTTTAGACCACCGTAGTGTGCACAAATAAGGTATAGTATATTGATACATTTTCCAATATCTGTAATTAAAAAGTACGATTTTCGTCTAGCATGTAGGTAGAGCGAATCGCAAGTACAAGCGAGAAAATATGTTATTCTTAGATTTTGAGGTTAGGTGTGAAGACGGTAAGTTTTTGCCACCATATGGCGCCACTGTACAATCGAGAAATAAAACCTTAAACATGCAAGTTTTATTCTTGACGCAGCCCTTCTATTCCCTGCTATGTGTCACCTAGGGAATAAACGCGTAAAATCGCGATCATCACATGTACTATTATAAGTTTTTTCCTAACAAAATGCATTTTTACCATAAGAGAACTTTACACATGCTTACTAATACACATGATTTAATTTTATTCACCTTACCAATGGCTTTTCCCAGATCAAAGAATTAACCAAAAAATTGTTGTTTATTTTCAAACTTTTTCTGTAATTTGTCGCAAACTAAATATCGGATCTGGAATAAAAAATTTCGTTCAGGTACGATTCTCGTCAGCTTTCATTCAAGATCGTTACGGAGACGTCGTTATTCTAGATGAAGCTTGAATGACAATAGTGTCTCATCGCGCATATAGAAAGATGAAGTAACGCAACACGAGGATCATATTCACAAATAGGTTGGGTATATTGTGGTGTTATCAGCCGAGTATTATTATTGCATCGCAACTCGATCTTATAATTTTTCGAGCGAACGATGACAAGCGCACTCACCTTCGGAGAGAGTGAACTTAGCCATTTCACTTACTCGTTGCTCTGATCCGTCTCCATCTTTAAATCTCCTATCATTGAAGGGCATTTTTAAAACGCAACTTTTTCTGATAATACCAGTCTGCAAAGTGACTACCTTCAAATGGGTTTCATCGTCGATAGATATTTGCTTGTATTTTGGAAAATCAAAAGGAAATTCTCTGTTATCAAAATACCTCTATTCAGAACAGTGATGTAGCCCAAAAAAATGTACTTTGAAGATGAGCCCGATATTTGGTCTCTAACGTAGGAAAATTAATTCTTGAAAATTAAGTGAAGGATCCGCGGTCTAAACTAGCTAACTGACATTTTTTTCGAAATTAATTTTTTTATATTTTCTGGAAATTTTTTTACATGTAGTGAACATCCCGCAACCGAAACAGGAAACTCCTTTTCGGTTTTTAAAGTGGATTTTCGGAAGTCGCGTTTTAGCATCTAGAGCATAGGTCCGCTGTCTATACTTGTTAACAGCTTATGGTATCTTATGGAAAATCCGTGATTTTTCTGACATTAGCTCAGTTTACTGGTAGAATAGGCTCGTAAGACACATTTCAATGTGTGTGCATTTAAGTGTAGCATGTGCCAAATGTTTTTTGTATCTACTTTCACGTCATCTTAGATGTTGTAATCTACAGATCGCTGTAGAGACGAGGGTGAGCGACGCATCTCGATCACAAACACTTAGCAAATTTTTGCAGTAAACTATTTTAAGTTTTTGCAAGCATTTCTATGTTTGGCTTGCCATTCCAAGAATTTTGACATATTAAACTTGCCCACAGCTTGAAAAACAACGCAGAATAATGCGGGCCTGGGAAAAACAATACAAACCAGTGGTAGAACACTGCAGATAACAGGTTTATACCGTTGTAACCCTTGTAAATAACATAGGAATTGCTTTTAATGGTCATATAACGTATAATTTTGATTGAAATGTTATAATATTAGCTTTTATTATTTTTCTATAGTAAATAAACAAAAAATAATTTACAGTTTAAAAATTCTTATTAGAAATATGTTAAAATTTCACGAAATTTTTTTTAAGTTACGAAAAAAATTATGTAAATAATTAAAAAGTTTCCGGAATTTTATTGAAATTACTGTAAATTTATTTAAATTCATATACGAGGCAACAAATATTTACAAAATTTGGTATATATGCTGGAGTTTGAAGGTTCTTCTTCAACCAAGTCGACGACCATCCCTGTCCTAACTGAATCCAACAGATCAAAAATTAAAAAATTAAAAAAATTAAAGTCGCACTGTGGGATTTAAAAATAAAACCTTCGGAACATGCGAGCTTGTAAGATTCTGCGTATATGTAATTTGTCGCAAGGAAGTTTAAAATTTGACAAGCAATAAATGTATGTACTGGATATGACAACTAGGTAAAAGCAAAGCCTAAAAATGAAATTTTACAGGGAAAGCAAAAAACGATTTCTGTGATAGGATTCAAATAGGCTAAATTTAATCCTTTCATCACCTATAATAATATGGTGAAAAGTAAAGTGGCCTTACCTACATAGTTGTCATTTTCAATTAATTGAAAGTACATTTTTCAGTTTATAAATCTTGAAGAATTTTACAAGTATTAATTGATGATATTTTGCTGAAAAAAAACCACATCCTATAGATTTTTTACATATATATTTCTAACATTTATCAATAGGCCTGAGCCTAAAGTATTTGAAACTGATAAAAATTATTTAGAAAAACTGAGCTTCATCTGATGGCTCATTTTTTCCTGAAATTAAACATTTCAACTTGTAATCTTTTTGACACAAATTACAAAAGCAGGAATAGAAAAAATTTTAGATTTCGAATATCTTATTCTCGAATTACTAGTTAAAACTTTCTTCATTTTGTAGGTTTATAAATTTTTACCTACTTACCTGATAAAAGTCCAATTATTGCAATTATTGCTTCCAATTTCCCTGAAACGCTGCCACTTACTTGTCCTCAATATTTCCACAGCATTTAACTACGTCAATTTGCAAAAAAAAAAAAGAAAATATATTTTCGTATTTGGACGTACATAGTCAGTTAACTATTCCTGTACAATAAAATGTCATAAAATTAATTACTAAGTTGTATTCTACATTTTTCTTGCACGCCATCACAGGTACGTTTTTGACACATTGGTCCAACAATAAATAACGACTTTTCGTCATGAGTGTACTTGCACATAAGATCATTTTATTTCTTAGAAATAGTTAACACTATTATTAATTTTCGAAAAATCAGAGCAGCTGAAATTTGTTGCCTTTCTCATTTCTTATATCTAATTAGCTCAAACTGTATAAATGGCCCGCTTGAGTACCGCCTGGGCTAGCCAGACCTCGATTTTACCACTTATTAAGTATCGTTTTCTAAAAAACACTGTGTAATTCCGGAGAGTGTTTTTCTTTTGGTTTTTTTTTGTGGTTTTACAAGTTCTGTTTTCAATTTCGCGGTATTATTTTTTAAATGTACAGTCGTGACAGAAATTTAGATAAAACAACTCATTATTAATATGGGCTTGTATTAGTCTGTAACGTCGAAGGGAATCTCTGTCTACTACACTTTTCGGAAAATGTAACTAATTAATTAACTGATACTTTTTTATGTAGCCTCTGAATTTTCTCTACAAAATTACAGAAAGCAGTAGTAAAATTTACATTAAAATATCCATTTTCACGTGTATACCACTTATGTACCTTTTTCACATAGTTACTACGGTCATACATTAGCTTTTATTTAAAAAAATTGTTTTATGGTTCCATCAGGCAGTTTTAGGCCTGTAAATTATTTTATGAGTTTTCGATTTTTAAAGAACACAAATTTAAGATTCAAAAATTATTTTTACTATATCCACCTCGAAAGTGAGGACTTCCAAGGCTCTGAATGATATGTAAAGTACTTGAATCCAACGCACATCGAGAATAATGATTGTTCATGCAAACTTTAAAATACATTAATTTTGCGGAAAGACGCAATAGACGCGCGTGAGCACTTAAGAGATAAGTTAGTTTTCTCACTAGAAAAATAAAAATATTCCTTAAAATTCTGTTAAAATGATCATGTCCAAATTTGGGTGAAATGTAATATACCGGATCGTAAATTTGGTAAAAAAGTGAAAAAAGTACAAAATATTTTGCTTGGATGGTTGTTGCAAAAATAGCGAGTGAAACACGTTTGCACAGATGATTGTTACTCGCGTCATCGCAGCATTTGCCTTTAGATCTTCGCACTCGTCTAGTTTTTCACACTCGTTCCGACTCATGCTGCAAGTGATACAATCGTCCGCCATTGCATTTTTTACGCACATTTATGAAAAATAACTATTACTTTTAAAGGATATTTTCTATTCGTTGAGCATGAAGCCATACATATAATGAAACCAAAAAAATTAAAGTTATTATGGGACTGACAATATAAAAGTTAGTAATTTCATTGCAATTAATAGTGTCAAATGAACTCAAAATATTCTTTCCCCTATGAAAATATGCACACTAGGGTGGTCCAAAATCTTTTTTCTCGAGTTTGCATGCATATCGCTCGGAAATTTGTTCTAGTCCACAAAACAATGAATCCATTTTTTAAATTATTTGTAATACATGAAATACTAGTCCATACTGATAATTAGAATTTCAGATGAATTGTTTAAACAACTTATTATTGTTTTTAGTAATTTTTGCTTAGAATAGAGTTAGAAAGTCACGGTTAAAAAAAAGTAGCACTTTTTGTCCACTTTTCAAGTAGAGTAAGGTAATATTTAATTAATTTTAACAAACACTACTGTTTTAACAATTTATTACTATTTTTAATTATTTTCTCTTAGAATAATGCTATAACATTGCATTTTTTCATACATGTTCCACTATTCGTCCAGTTAAACAAAATAACGAAAATAATTAATTAAAGTTAACAAAATTAATTGTTTAAACAATTTATTATTAGTTTAAATATTATTATTATCATTGAATAATATTAGAAAGTTGCAGTTTTGTCCGAAATATTTGACTTTTTGTCTATTCCACTTACAATTTGGTAATAATGATTGAAATTTAACAAACGTAATTTTTTGAACAAATTATTATTGTTGTAAGCTATACGATCCTATAGTAATGCTAGACAGTTCCGTGTGTTTTTTTTTAAATTTCCATTTTTGTAAATTTTTTAATTACTTAGGAAAGTAAAAAAAAAGGCTCTTAGAAAGTACTTAAAGGAAAATTTACATTTTACATGATCCATGTAGAAAATTAAAAAAATATTTCCAATATCTGTTTTGTTTCAGAAAAATATATTTACAAAAAAGAGATTGTTTAAAATATGTTTCTCTCCATTGTTTAGTTATTATTTGTTCATAACTAAAAAGGTAAATCAAAGTAAAAAATTTAATAAATAATAAAAAATTCGCAGCTTACCAAATCTTATGTAAGAGGAGATAAATGTAAACAATAATAATTTTTTTAAACAACTATTTTGGTAAACTTGAAGTAATTATTAAAACAATTATGTTTGTTATCTTGGTTTAATTATTATTTTACTCTTATCAAAAAGAGGACAAAAAGTTTAAAATTTCAGAAAAACCGTAATTTCTAGCATTATTCAAAGACATCATTAATACATTGTTTAAACAAATATACCTGTTAAAATTAATTAAATATTACTTCACTCTAATTGAAAATTGGACAAAAAGTGGATTTTTGTTTTAAACCGCGAATTTTTATCTCCATCCTAGGATCAGTATAAAGTAGTATTTCATGTATTACCCACGTGGAAAAAGCCCCGTTTAGCACTTTTTACAATGATGGCTTCCGGCTGGAGCCCGTATGGGTGATCCACGCAGGGAAAATCTACGAGTGAATATTTTGTTGATACTGCTCATTTTAAGGTTTCATGAGTTCAGACTTACAAAAAATGATTTCCTGTCAAAAACTCGATGACACTTTTTGAAATTCGACATTCCATAGGGACTACCGCAGGGGGCCCAGTCGGTTGCCCCCACGTATCAACGATTAAAATTAAAATTAAATTAAAATTATAATATTGTTTCTTTCATTGACAAATAAAACGGAGTTTTATCTGTAAATATTTACATATTTTTGTAAATCCCTTAAAAAAAGAGACTAGAATAATTATTTTTAGAAGTATAAAATTCGTACAAAAAACAATGGACATAAAAAATAGATTGAAAAATAAGGTTCGTGCGTTTAAAATTTGTAAAAACTATAAATTCAGTCAGAAAAAATCGCATATTATGTCAACCTTAAACGTTTAAAAATGGTCTTAAACACCTCGATCTGAACCTTACGAGAAATTTAAAAAAATTTGTTAATAAGAAAGATTTAAAGTTCACGATCAAATTTCTAAATTCCGTCATTAAAACTTTTAAATGTTGATAAAAAATTACATTTTCTGTGATTGTAAAAAGTTTTAAAGTACTCTACAACGGGAAAAAATGAAATATTACATGAAGAAAATTGAAATCGATTTCAATTATTTATTTAAAAATGATTATTCAAATTTTCCTTGGGAACCCTAATAGTTATCCTTTGACAAAAGTAATCTCTAAATATATATTCAATTCATTAGACCCTCATACTCTCCTATAAGTTTATTAAAGTGGGGCTCCTTTTAGCTGTTGACTGTTAGCTATTGTACATTCATGCAATTATAAAAACAGAATATTACATAAATTGTTTTAAAAACTAATTTTTAAACTAATTCCAGAATTTCATTAAATTCAACATTATACGAATTGCTGCAAATTTTAAAACAGTATGTACATTGGAAACAATAAAACGAAGTTAAAATACAAAAATTGAATTCAAGAGCAGCTTGTATTTACTGAATTTATAAATAATCCATTGTGGGAAAGAACAGACTGGCCATTTACAAAATCAGTCGAAGCGCAGAAGTAGTTTAATTTTTTACGTTTGGAATTAAAATGGCCTGGGGCATTTTTCTTTGTTTCACCCCTTATTCTGCATTTATCTACCTTGTGCTAAATCGAACAGCTCAAGCCCTTTGGCGAAACAATTCAACCTCTATTTCAATTTGTATCAGCATATCTCTGAACGAATGGGACAACCCGGAAAACCGTAAAATATCTGTGCAAAAATCTCCAGAGTAATCGAACGTATCTCCTGGACTTCGTGCACCTCAATCGACAGAAACTCGTCGGGTCGTCGCGTTGTCGAATCGACAATATCTAGCAATAGTTCGTAATGTAATTGCAGCGTGTGACTTGCGAAATGGGTTTTTCCTTTCCTGTTAATTGTGTTTCATGGGTGCGGAAATAGGAGGTTCAAAACCACGATGGATTGTCATCGGGATATTTGAAACATCTAATCCGTATTAATCAGCATCCATTAAATTATCAATTATTTAGATTTAATACAGATAACTTAAATGATAAAATTCATCAATTCTTATGATTAGAATAAGGAAATAATTGTATGATCTTCGTTCTTGATGAACATTTTTGATAGAATTTTATATAAAAAAATTAGTACTTTGCAATCCGCTTACTGTATGCGCAAATGTAAGAATAATTTCGTTTATATTTCTATCAAACACTTTTTATAGAAATTCTATCAAAATGAAGAATCAATTAATCATGTTTATTGAAAGTGTCCTATACCGTCCCGCTAAAAAGGCTATTAATTTATATGAAACGTTTTGATAAAATTTCTGTTGATTTCTGTCAAAGCAAATTAGGGTTATTCCCATTAGGGTTATTCTCCCAAAATTATCACTCTCCCTGTAATTAATTTTTTCTTTACTTAGAAATATCGGTTTGTGCCAAAAGGATGTTTTTTGGCACAACTGGAATTTCCTGCTAAATGTAAGGTTAAGAAGATTTTCATTTGTCTGAGATAGAATATCTTTTTGAAGGAAACATTATTTTTTTTTGACAAACTTCACTTAAACAATAGAGCCAAGAAGACTATGCTTTTGATCTGACACGACTTTTTCTCTGAGTGCTTCACATTTGCAGAAATGTCTGGGATTTTTTCCAGAATTGTTTAAGTAATAATATTCTTAAATAATCACAGAAAATAGATATGTCTTTTTTATTATATAAACTAGATATATTTTAAAGTAAAACTATTGGACACAAAATTGGGTTCATGCTTTAAAGTTAGAAATACTTTGCATCTTGTGTTATGCGCGAAAAATTGTCACACTTATCATTCCTCTTGTACTCGTTTCTCTGAATTCTTCTGGACGTCTGAATGTCTGGGATCAAGAGAAATATGTAAAAATGGAAAATCAGCTTGACCTCAAGATTATTCTGTTGCATCAGTTTAAACTAAATACGAATAAGAGGTTTTCAGTTAAAAAAAAAATATTTTTTTTACCTCTTGTCCTTGTGAAATTATCATTTCGGGAGAATTGTCCATAATTTCATATAATTTTTTCTATGCAAATTTAAACTAATCCTTTTAAATATGCTATCTAAAATTCCTGTTTATCTGAATACGACTTTTTGATAAAAATCCGATTCCATCCTATCAAATATGATATCCATCATTCCTATCTGCTTTATTACGCTTATGTATAGAAATATAATTAAAACCTGTCACGTATGATACCTCAAATTACTATTCATTTTAATACGCTTATTTTATAGTAATCCTATGTACCTACTCTTTTTTGTTCGGAAGCAAATCAATTCTACAAAATTTTTGTCGGAAAAATCTTGCACTTTTCTATCAAAATTTTCTCATCAAATTTGTATTAAATCTTATTCTCTACCAGGGTTGAGTCTAAATCGATGTTTCTATATCTCGAAAATTTCTATCAAATTCAATCGGTAGTAACATTGTATGCTTTTTATTAACAGTTTTTTATTGAAACTCTATCAATTCTTATCAGAAGCAGACCTGTAACAAATTCTATTTTCTAAAACCTCAAAGATTTTCATCGAATTCTACTCCTCGAAGAATCTCAAAGTTTTCTACCATGATATTGATATTATTACTATCAAACCTCATGCAATGAGTAAATTTTGATAGGAGAGCATAAAAACTTTCAAAGGATAAAATTCGATAGAAATTTCCAAAATTTTTCGATACAGGGGATTTGGTAAATGTCTGAAATGGGTAACATTTGATAGAATTTTATTAATAAACTTTTGACAGAATAGCTGAAGATTTTTTACTGATAGAGAGGGAAAAAAGCTTCCAAGATTTTGGAAGATAGGATATGAGAGAAGTTATCTGTGCAAACGATTTGATAGAGGTTCAGTTTGAATCTCTTGATAGTAAAGTATAAGATTCTTTAATGGTTAGAATTTGATAGAATTTCCTAAAACTGTGGGTGATGAAACTTGATATATGTTCTGCGGGCATAAAATTTAACAGGGGCATAATGAGAATATGTTGACAGAAAAGTATAAGATTTCTGGATACCTATAAGATTTGATAGATTGTTATGAAAATATGCTGATAAAGAAGTATAGGATTTTGACAGAGATAAAATTTTATAGAAATGTCTATCAGATTCGCTGACACCATCTAATTCTTTGAATTTTATTTAAGTTCTACGCTTTTTGATAAATTTTTATTGCATTCTCGCTGACTGTATAGAATTGGAATGTATCTAATAGTTTGTCTGGATTAAGAATCTATCAGATTTCATTACTTTCTATACATTTTCCATAATTGTCAGCATTTTTACTATACATTACATTCTCCTCCTAATGAGAAGATATTGGTTTTATATAAAATTTCACTTTGTCGGTTTTCATCCAATGCCCACGTTTTGAGACTCCCTGATTAAAAAAAATTATTTTTACGAAGGTGTCTCTTCTTCTGTCTGTAGTCTCTAGTCTGTAGTCTGTATTCTGTAGGCACGAAAAGGTTTTTAAAATTGATCAGATTAGATTCTGCATCGGCACACTTTTTTAAGGCATAAAAAGAAAGCAAACGTTCGTAAACCTGCTGATTTGGAAGAAAATGCAAAAATTGAGCACATTTCAAAATATTTAAGACTATTTTTTTTAAAGATTTAAAAATTTTATGTACGGATATTTAGAGAACTCGGAAACTCGAACAATTTATCTTTAAGATTTTTTTCGGTAAAATCAAAATTATCAGATTTATAGCATTTTCAAAGTCCAAAAAAACAAACCAAAATGAAAATTTTAAGCCAAAGAACGTATGATATAAAAAAAAGTTAAAAGAAAATAGCATTTAATTTTTAAAGCCCGAAAAGCTTATCATGACAAAATTTTGAATTTTTTCGAAAAGTTGAAAATTCAAATTTCGATCATAGAAAAGATAATGAAAAATCAAAAATACTTTTTTGCGGCCAATCTATTGAAAATATGAAAAAAATAAATTACTAAAATTACGCGCCCTAAAGAGATCGCGAAATTTGTCAACAACCACTTTTTGATAGAATGCATAATTTTTGTTTTTAGTCGTAAAAAAATAAATATAGAAAAGTTGCTCTGGCAAAAAATAGCAAAAACTCATTAAAATAAAATTCAGAATTAAAGAATTAAATTTTTCGAAAAACGACACAAGGTACGTACTAAAAATAAACAGACTAAACTTGTCCAGCCCAAAGAGATCTATACATTTATTATTAATCATTTTTAGATAGGACGATTCGATTTTCTTTCAATCGTAAAAAAAAGATTAAAGATTAAAAATGTTTTTTTGAAAAAACGACACAAGAGACGAACAAAATTAAAAGACAAAAGTTGTTTTACCAAAAAATATCTGCAAGTTTGTTATAGACTACAAAAAAATTTTATTTGCCAACATATTTTGCCTAAATTACATGCACATTCAGTATGAAGAAATTAGATTATGGAAAAACGATTCAAGTTGTTGTAAAATGTTCAATAATAATTTTTATTTTAATAAGATGCGCTTTCTTGTAATTATAAAAATAAGACAGTATAAATAATTTTGTTTCAATAATAATGCATATCATGAATGGTACTAATATCAATTTATTAAAATGATATAAAATTTTAAGGATGGCTAAGAATAAAATTTAATGCAAAATGAGAAATAAATAATAAATGAATCATTAAAAAGGAGATTTGTACTTGATTTTTCAATATCTGAATAAAGAGCCTCCGATCGAGGTACATAATCAAATTATAATATACATTTGATATATTAGAGTTGAACATAATGTAGAAAAGTTCGCATTTTCGAAGAATGAATTGCGAAGCATGAGATACGTGATGAGAATGTGTTCGTTAAAGCCGAAGGAGCTTTAACAAAAGAAAATTTATATTCACCAAATTATAGTTTTTGATGATTGAACCTTTAATTTTAAAAGACTTGCGCACAAAGGTGGGGTAAATAGAAAGACCGAGTGCGTAGCGGGAGGTGAACCCATCATCGAGCGTGAAGCTCTCTGCCCAAAAATTGAGAAGCCGAACACCCCACAATTTAGGGATGCTAGCAAAAAATCAATCACGAAATTATAAAAACAGTATTTACCAATTTTGTTTTTGCTAGATACAATACATTTAATGCATTCAACATGTAAAAAATTGTACGACGCCACAGCAGGCACGAAACACCCTCAAAATAAGGGATGATTTTGAAAAAATGCGAAAAGTCTAATCCCAAATTTCAAAGAAAAGGTCTTGAATTGTTTGTATAGTATACATATTAACTTAAATATTTGCAGCATGTAAAAAAATTTTCAACCCCCTAACAAGCGCAAAACACCCCAAAAATAAGGTTGAACGTGAAAAGATGCAAAAAAATTAACAAACACGGCTTTTTGAAGCCCGCTTGACGTGAAACGTTCC
>JAAAKG020099359.1:0-39456 GCA_010014905.2 Druon quercuslanigerum | reverse complement strand
AATTTAAATTATTTAAATATAATAAAAGAAAAATAATTAAAATATAAAAATAAAGAATAGTAATAAATGAAATAAATTATTAAATAAAAATAAAAAATAAATTAATTTAAATATTTATCATTTTAGAAAAAAAATTATTTTCTATTTTAGCAATAAAATTACTTGGTTGAAAGTTAAAATCTTGTTAAAAATAATCTTTGCTAGTTGAAAATTCATAATTTTGCTTGTTGAAAATTCATAATTTTAATTCAAAATTCATTTTCTAGATCGAAATATGAGATATTTGACTGAAATCTTATTTTTTCTTTGGAACAAAAGAAATTTTTCTGCTGAAAATTTAACTATTTTGTTGAAAATTTGTTAAACATTAAAAAATAAAAGATAAATTTTTATCCAACTTGATGAGTTTTTCATGAAAATAATGAATCTTCAACTGGAATGATTAAATTTTATACCAAAATGCGAATTTTTCACAAGGTACATACATTTTCAAAAAACTAATTAATTTCTAAATAAACTAATAAATAAATAAAAGTTCAATAATAAATTGTAATTTAATTAGAGTAAACTAAGATCATCTAAACAATTTTGCAACTGTATATAAAGTAGAAAAAACTTTTATAAATTGACCAAAAGTACTAAAATAAATTTTTTAAATAAAAAATTTATTCTCTGCCGAAAACTAACATTTGTAAGCTAAATACATGAATTTCAAAGAAATAAATGAATTTTCAATAAAAAAAATTTTAATAAAAAAGATAAACTGTCAACCAAAACGTAAATAATTAATTTTTAAATTAGAAAAATCAATTTTCAGCCAAAAAGTACGAATTTTGAACTGAAACAGATATTTTTTCAACAAAAAATTTAATAATTAAAGTTTCAGTCAAAAAAATTATTTTCAACTAAAAATTAAATTTATAATTAAAATTATGGAATATTCAACTAAAATAGTATTTCCATTTTCAATTTCAGAAAAAAATTATTTTTAACTAAAAATGATAAAGTTTTTAATTAAAATGACGAATCTTCAACTGGAATGATTAAATTTTATTCCAAAATATTAATTTTTAACCATGAAAATTAATTATCTGCATAAAAAGGCGAATTTTTCACAAGGTACATACATTTTCAAAAAACTGATTAATTTCTAAATAAATAAAAAAATTAATAAAAGTTCAATAATAAATTATAATTTAATTAGAGTAAAATAAGATCATCTGCAAAATTTTGCAACTGTATATAAATTAGAAAAAACTTTTATAAATTGAGCAAAAGTATTAAAATAATTAAAACCTGAATTTTACAGCGATGAGAAGTAAATTCCCGATGTTTTGTCACGCCTGAGTGAACACCACAATTCCCCGCATCCGCGCACGCCCAATCCCGCGACGTGGCGTCAATTTTTCGAAACACTAAATTCATAATCACTAAATCTTATTACTGCTTGTTTTGTCGTTCTAATATTTGAAGTAATAAAATTGACCAATTTCTATCTTTTCTTGCAGAATTAAGTTCTTCCGAAAATCGATACGACGTCAAATCCTTAACTGCCAAAGCGCATTGGCTTCTTAATGATACTGATATTCGTTTCTCAATAGGTGGTGGAAAATATAAAAGCCTCATGGGATGCAAAGATCCAACTAGGGTACTAGAAACAATAGTTCTTAAAAAAACCTTATACGTGGCTGCCATAGACAGACACGATTATATTCGTCAAATGTACCTAGGACCTATAGAAAATAAAAAGCCAATTATGATAGACCCTAATGCAAAAGGTAACGATCGTTTTTGTACAATTACTCAAGATATTATTCTGCTATTTAACATACAATTGGACGCCAAAATATAATACACCAAACTCTCGGTTTCTGTCCCCCCGGTCTCCGTCTTCCTAGAATTGTTGTCGCATGCAGTTTATCGGCTCGCGGGGCGAGGGACGGTTGCCATTCATGCATGACAAACACTAGCAGCGTAGCGGAAAGGCGCAGTGCGCGAGTACTCACTTGCGTATATTGCGCCATATTGTATATTTTAATTGAAAACGGTTCAGGCGGCCCTGAATTTTCGGAATTTTAATATTTTTGTTAGATGTATATCGGTTTTGTTTTAAACAAAATGTTGTTATAAGAAAATGTACTTTTGAGTTTCAAAAATAAATGGAATTGATGCATCAAAGAATATAATTAACTATCTTCCAATGTCCCTGACTGAATGACGAGACTCCTGCTTAATTTAAATTATATGGGATATTCGTCCTAAGTCGGCACTGTGGGTTAAGCCGACACCCTTGCGGTAATTATCACTTTACTTTTCACTTCACAGCGTGAGCAGAGTGTAAATTCTTCCCTCTAACTAAAAAATTCCCTCTAAAAATTAGTATAAAATGTGCTAAAATTTCTAGCGGTCCTCAGTCGGCACCAAGCAGGTAGTCCTTCGTTGGCACATTTTTTCTTCTGCTTTTGTTGTCATTTGTGTGTTATTTTATTTTGTTTCAATGCCGTGTCACTCGTCTACTGTTGTTTTCTTTTAAATTGATTGTGTTTTGATTGCATGTTGCTTGTCTCTGATAAGTTTTCTTTTATTTTCTACGTTTGCTTAATAACTGCATGCTTCTTTCTTACCTCAGATGGTTTAATTGGTCCACTTTCTCTTCAAACTTACTTAACCTGCGCTTTTTCTTGTATTTGAACTGAAAAATGTATGTGCCGACTCAGGAGCAGGGGGTGCCGACTTAGGACCACCATTTTGAGAAATATTAAAAATCGACTTCTTCACTTTGCGCCGCATTGCGACCACAAAGATCAGACTGGCATAGAACCAAATCTGTTATAGTGCCGACTTAGGACCACTTCCCCTTAATATTAAATATTGTAACATTTAGACGAAAAGTTCAAGAGTATTTATACCTGAATATGTAGTATTTTAAAATTTTAATTTTAATTTAATTTATTTTATTATTCAACAAATTTTTAATACTTTTAATATTTTTATTATATGTAATTATTATAATATTTTTGTAATAAAATTTCGCAAACTTGCAAATGATTTTCGTTTATCTATTTTCTTATCATTTCATGTTTAGAAGAATAATTTTCTTGATTAAAAAATCATCTTTTGGGTTGAACACTTTTGTTGAAAATTTATTTCTTTTGTTAAAGATTCATCAATTCATTTGAAGTTATCAATATGGTTTAGAATGTAACTTTATGTTGCAAATTCAATTTATTTGTCCTTAAAAATTAATTTTTAAAAAATAAAATGTAATTATTATATTTCTTGTTCAAACGCAATATATTTAATTCAAAATTTATCTTTTCTAATTTAAACTTCAACAATTTGAATGAAATTTTTTTTAAGTCATCAGGCCGAAAACTCGATTTAAAAAAAAATTTCATTGAAAATTCGGACTATTTCATTTTTGATTAAAAAAAAATCTTTTTTAATTGAAATTTCAAATATTTTGTTAAAAATTTATATTTCTGGATTGAAAGTTTATCTATGTGAATAAGGATTTAACTATTCAGTTGAAAATTCGTATTTTTTGGTATAAAAATAATTTCCTTCGTTTAAATAGTAACAATTTCAACAATTTGGTCGAAAACTACAAAACTAAAACTGAAAAAAATTATTTTCTGTCTTAGGAGCAGGGGGTGCCGACTTAGGACCACCGTTTTGAGGAATAGAAAAAATCGACTTCTTCACTTTCCGATTGGCAGAGAACCAAATTTCTTGCAGTGCCGACTTAGGACCACTTCCCCCTGATATTAAATATTGTAAAATTTAGACGCAAAGCTCAAGAGTAAATATAAATATAAAGTATTTTAAAAATTGAATTTTAATTCAGTTTATTCTATTATTCAAAATAGAGATAACTAAAACTATTATCTTCAAAATTAATTTTTTAATTTTGTTTAATTTTTTTAATTGGGCAAATCAAATTAAAATGGTTAAATTGTGAATATGTTAATAAAAAAATTGAAAATTGTTAATACAACAAAAATCCCCGAAAAACCTAATTTTTATTACTAAAATAATAATTGAAAAGACTTCGAAATAGGTACAACCAAAAATATTCTAAACTTTTTTCCACATTTCATGACTTTTTCACGATTTTCAAAACTTTTTTTCTACCGATCTACCTAATGGATAATTTTAAAATAGCGGTCATTTTTCGGGTTTCTTCCTGTAAATTATCAATCAATTTTTTTCTTGCAACTTAAAAAAAAAACTCAAAAAAATTCTATGATTTTCCAAGATTTCGAAGATTTTTGATTTGGGACAGGGAATTTTTGAAAAGAATTATAATTTTAAAAATTTTTTTTCATTACCTTATTCTTATTCACAATAAAAATAATTTTCCAAAATTTCCGTTCAGTGTAAAAAATTATTTAATTCCAATCAAATGATAAAAATAATTTTTTACGAAAATATCCTGTCCGCATGTCTAAATTTTAATTAGTTACATAAAGTTTCTATTCCAAGTTACTATTAGATTTATTTCCAAAAAATTCCGTTTCCAAGTTAAAATAATTTTTATTTACAATATTTTCTATTAATATTTAGAAATATAGTAACACCTTTTTAATACAATTTGGAACAGGGCAGTTTTAAATTATGAAAAACTTCAATTCTGAAAAAAGGGAATTTTGAAATTAAAATAAATCTTCATTTGGAATCATTTTTACATACCGATACGATTATTAAATTCTATTTTAAGATAGAAAATAATCCACTGTTTGACTGATACGTACCTGAAACAGAAAATAATAGTAAAGATTAGATTTTAATGCAATACTTATTTTTTTAAATTAAAAAAAAAAAATTTATTAACATAGAAATTTACAAAAAAAACTTACAAAAATATAATAAATGTTCAAGTTTATGTCTAATATGTAGAATTTGTCCGAATATTTTACTCAAATAAAATAAAGCAGTTTTCATTTTTTGGTTGAAGATTGAGAATAAATGTAAAAAATTTTAATTAACAATTCAAAAACTGTTAATTTTTGGTTAAATCTGAAACAGTCTGTTCAGTTTATTACATTTTCCAAATAGGAAAAGAAAGAACACAAAAAAAACTTTTCTAACTTTGCTAATATTTAAAAACATCCCTTTTACAATAATTAAATAAAAATAGATTTATTTCGACAAATTGCAGTAAAAAATTGTTTGGTCTCAATTAAAGTAACTTGATTTTATTTTTAAATTGATAGAAATTGGGGAAATGGGACGAACTCAATTAAATGAATTACACAAAATATAAACGAATTTAATTTAATTAGCAAAAAACTGAGTTCAGATAATTTAATTAATTCTTTGTTATTTTTATGAATAAATAATTCTTATAGGTGAATCAATTTGCACAAATCACTGAAGAATTAGATCAAATAACTTTTTCTATAAATGTCTATCATTTAAATTTTAAAGTATTACTTGAATTTTAATTAGCATAAGTTTATATTTTTATTGATTTTTTTAAAACGATTAACATTAATTTAAAATATTTGACATTTTCAAGATTTGAGCGCCAAAGTTGTAAAAGTATAAATTTCAAAATTCATTTCCTTAAATTAAAAATTCTACTATTATATTTATGGTATGGAATTAATCTCTTTTGGTTAAAATTTTTGACTAATTTGCTGCAAATTAAATTAAAAATCCAAAAATTTGGTTAAAAATTCTTGTACATATTTTATTGATAATTTATCTCTTTTCGTAGAAAATTAATCTTCTTGGTTAAAAGTGTATGTTTTTCGTTAAAAATTTAACCACTTGGTTGAATTTTAAACTCTTTTGTTAACTTTTTTTTTGTTTTTTAAAAATTGATTCCTTTTGTTGAACTAAGAACTATTTTGTTGAAGTTTGATTCTTTTTCTTAAAAATTAATTTTTTAATGCGAAAATTAAATTATACAATTTCTACTTGAAAATTGAAATATTTTCTTTGTAAATTTGACTATTTTAGTAGAAATTATTTTTGTATTTTAAATTAAATCTTTCTTCGTTACATATTAAAAGTTGTTGATAATTGATCTTTTTTGATATTTTGTTCAAAAATTATTATTTAAAAAAAAATTTACATTATTTTATTTTGTTTTTTAAAAAATCCTGCTAAATTATTAGGATTTTCTATTAAAAATAAGGAAAATCTACACTCTGGTATTTTTTAGAATACGAAAATAGAATTTTAAGATTCTATTAAATTATTATTTCTAACATTTTTTTCAAGCAATTATAGAGTAATGCGTTTAAATTGAGACAGACTAGGTCACGTTGACAATGACAAGATACGACCTTCTTATTTTGTCAACAAATTTAAGAATGTCGGACCAGTGCGCCGTTTTCTTAAATTTTTCTATTTTTCATTTTTTCCATTTTTAAAAGAATTTTTTTATTTATTATATACAGACCCAAGTGAATTAATTTATTTGCAAGAATGTATTATTTTTATTTAGAATTATATTTTTTAAATAAAAAATTAATTACTTGATTAAAAGTTAAAACTCTTTTCTTTAAAATTAAATTATGGAGTTGCAAAATATGTTTTTTTTAATTCGTTTTTTCCATGACTGAACTTTTTTTTCTTTAAAATTAAACTTTTTCAGTTGAGACTTTAACTGTTCTATGAAAATTTTTTTTTTTTTTGTATTTAACAATTAATTTACTTAACTTAAAATTTAACTATTCATTTATCATAATTTATGACTTAAATTATTTTACTTTTAAGAATCTTAAAAATCCTGAAACAGCTAGAAAACTTTTATTTTAAAATCTTCAAATTATTTTCGAAATTTTGCAGAAGTTCCAAACATTTTAAATCTTAATCCAAAATATTTTATTTATATATTAACTTAATCCAAAATTTAAATATTTTCTTAAAATCTTCTAGAATCATTTTTGACCATCTCGGGAATCTCTCGGGAATTCAATTTTAAAAATTTTGATACAAAGAGCAAAAAAGCATAAGAACTAAATATTTATATTTTTGTCCGCAAAAACAACCACTTGAATTAAATTTAAACTATTAAAAAACTCATTTTTTTCTTATTGTAGATTCGCTAGTTTAGTTTAAAATTAATATTTTAGGCTGGAAATTCAACTGTTTGGTTGAAAACTAAATTATTTTAATAAAAATTTAACTATTGTTTGTAATGTTAACTTTTTTGTTGTAAAATTATATTTTCGGGTAGAAAATTCAACTGTTTTGTAGATAATTTGTCTTTTTTGGTTCAAGTATCGATTAATACAATTTTTGTTTAGAATTATATTTTTTTAATAAAATATTAATTACTTGATTAAAAGTTAAAACTCTTTTCTTTAAAATTAAATTATAGAGTTAAAAAATATGTTTTATTTTCGAAAAGTCGTTTTTTTCTTGATTGAAATTCTTTTTTCTTTAAACTTAAACTGTTTAAGTTGAAACTTTAACAATTCTGTGAAAATTTGTATTTTTTTTTATTTGACATTTATTTTGCTTGACTTAAAATTTAACTATTCAATTATCATAAATTAAAAGTTAAATTATTTTAATTTTAAGTACATGTTGCTTTATATTTTTTCACATTATTTTCGAAAATTTTCAGATTTTTTTTCTGGAATCATTGTTGACAATCTCGAGAATCTTTTTAAATGATTTTGAATATTCTCTTAAAATTAATTTTTCAAAAAAAAGACATTTTTAATTTTTCTAGGAATCTTGAAATAATATTTTTAATTTTTTTGTAGCCTTTCAGAATTCTTAAAAAGCTTCTAAATTTGTTGTTCGAAATCTGCAAAATTTTATATTTTCTTTAAAATTAAGCTGTGGGCTGTTTGCATTATTCCAAATTCTTAATTCTTGTTAATAATTTTGGTAATTTTAAATTAATAATTCTTGTTCAGTTTTTTCTTTATTACAAAATTTAGGGTTTTAAACTTTCTAGTTTTAGAATAAAATTATATTTTACATTTAATTCATATCGTTTAATTTTTAAAATTAAAATCTGTAAATTATTGCATTTAAACAGAATCCGAATCGTCTTGTAAAATCAATTATTATTCACCTGTTAATCTTTAGTGTGCTGTTTAATTTTAAAAAATCATTATAATTTGTATTCACAGATAACAAAATAAAATGATTTTTTATCCAAAATTATAAATTTCGAATGCATAAAAATTTAAATCAAAAACGGAAAATTTGAAAGTGAAAGATTTTTGCTAATAGAAAACGATAAAAATTGGATTAATTATTTTCTTAAACTGTTAAAACCAAAGCGAATTTAAACAAATATTTTTCCATTTAACACAATTGTATACAACACAAAGACCGAGAATTTTTTCAATTTTCCAATTTTTAAGTTTATTACAGTTATTATTTGTATCATGAATAAAAAAAGCTAAAATATATAAATTGTGAAATTTTTTAATAATTTTTCTATTTTAGAAAAATGTTTTCTAAACACCTTTTTTAGGTAGAGGTCACATATCAGGAAACAGAATGCTCTTTGTTTAAATAAAGTTAAAAAATATTTTTCAATCTTGTGCTCATTTTTAAAAAGCTTCCAACACACGAACATCATTATTAATTTTCAAATTCGAAAAAGCGAAAAACAACTTAGAAGATCTTATGAGATAGCGACCAGTATCTTTGTTTTTTGTTTAAAGTAAAAGAGCCTTCCTATAAATATGTCGAGACGAACCCAACATAATTATATAAAAATAAAAAAATAAATAATCATCAATTTTCTGAAAACCCAGAAACATCAATCTTTTTTTTCTTATATTTTTTTCAAACAGTTAATTAGTTTGAAATATGAAAATAGTAAAAATTTACATTTAAATTATCATATGTTCAAATGAATTTCCTTTCATTAATAAATAATAAAGATTTCTAATTTTTTTAAAAATATTTTAGGTAATTGTTTTCTTTTCTGTCTAAAAATTAAAAATTACATTTCAATAGATTTATTTACATGTCAAAAAATCTAGTCAATTTTTCACAGATTTTTCCAATTTTAGAAAACCTTTCAAAAACGTTACAAAAAATTTGATTAATTTCATAATTCAAAAAATATTCAGAAGCTACGAAAAAATTTGAAAACGCATTTGAAAATTTAAAAAGATTTCCAAAAATCTTAAACAAAATTTGAGTTTCTTAAATTTCGCAAAGAATCAAGAGAATAAACTTTTCTTAAGATACCTGAGAAAACATCTTTCAAAAATTTCGAAACATTTCAAAAGATTGCCACAGTTGTCAAAAAAGAATCTTGTTGGTTTGAAAAGATATTTAGAAAGTTAAGAAGTTTTAAAAATATTTTGAGAAATGCAAAACAGAATCTTAAAATAGAATCAAGAATTTTTCTAGAACAAAAATAAATAATCGTTCAGACATTAATTTCATGCATTTACTGTGAAGCTCATTTTTTAAATTTTATTTTAAAATAATTCTGGATCTCTTTCGGATTTGTTAAAAATTTTGCATAATTTTTTTATTCCTTTTATATTATCTGTTATACGACTTACAATAAGTAAACTTAATCATAACTAAGAATCATAATAACTTATATGAACCAGTATAGTTTCAGCAATAGTAATAAGAATAATCATTGTTTTTTGTGTTTTAGTACTTTAGTATTGTAGCACTCAAACGAAAAATGGAAAATTCGCGACAATAGTTTTAGGATGTTATAGTTGTGACCCTTCTAATGTTTTCGTTAGTTATAAATCGATTTTCAGATTTTAATTAAGCAAAGTGGTATAATAAGTGAAATGTACTGGTGAATCAAAAAAATAAATCAATTTGAGACATGAAAGAGGAGAATCTCGAAATTAAATTATAATATTAAATATTGTAAAATTCAAACGCAAAATATTCGACACAGGCTGTTTTCAGTTTATTTGTCTATTGATAAAGATAAGACAAAACAGTAACATTGCTGTAAGGGGCTGTACCCTCAGGGCTTACCAGTGTAACTGTGCTATCGCGTTGCAGTGGTTCACTTAAAGTTAGAAGCTTAATCACAGCGAATAAGCACGATGCCGAGCTCACGTCAAACAGTAGTGGGGCTTCGATGCTTGAAGTCAACGGAAGGGAGGTGATACCCCTACTTGGCGGGTCCCCAGGTGGCGGATAGGGGAATGCTCCCTGGAAACATAGGGTAAGACGTAAATAAAATACGCCTCACGGATCAAACACACTTAGAACCCAGAGTCAAGGCGTGAACAACCGTGCCGAGGACTGAATGGCACCAGGCAGTGGTATCTCGAGCGGTGTCTCTAGGATACCAGGTCGCCTACTATAGTATATAGACCTTACCCCCGCATGCGGGGCTCTGCCGGGGGTGGACCTCTACTTCCCTAGCTACTCGTGTGAGCGTTATGGAGCATCAATTACAAAGAGATGTTGAAGAAGTGAACCAAAGCATTTGTGAGAAGGTGGGTGGTCCTTTGGACGTTACGGAGGAGATGGACAGGAGAGACCTGTCGGTTGATAAGGTGGACATGGCTGAAATGGATGTCAAACTCTCAGAGACATACCATCTCTTAGAAGAGTTGCGAGGCACCATAGAAGCAATGTTAGAATTCAGTAGCGAGAAAAAAAACATGTGGCTCTTAATAACGGAGGGATTAAAGAAGGCGGAGAGTATCTTGCACCATCTTCGTGATAACTCTGTGACGACCGAAGGGCTTTATAGGGATCTTGTCGAGAACGATGGGAGAACTGCTACATGGAAAGCAAGAGACCAAGAGAAACACAAGCCAAAGCTCGGAAGGAAGAGACCGTGGGAACTCCCACTCCCCGTCCTGGGAACTTAGAGAGGGAGCCCACTCTGAGTCCCGTCGAGGCAAATTCCTCAAGGCCATGATCAGCTTCCACAAAGGATGAGGGAGGGGTGCCTACATCTGCCCGAAAGGCAATAGACAGGAGAACGGAGCAGAGGCGATCTAGACCCGACGCGGTTCTCATCAAACCGGCGGAGGGTCTCACCGAAGCTAAGGTCCTTAGAGACCTCAAGCAAAAAGTGCAGCCTGACGCCCTTGGAGTGAAAATCAGGGGCTTCAGGGAGACCAGAGGCGGAGAGGTCTTGTTGAAGCTAGGACCTGCAGCGGACGGGAGAACAAAGGTGTCGGCTGCTATCAAGGTGGCGGTTGGGGACAGGGGAAGCGTACGCGAACTCGTCCCCCGTCTTGAGGTCGAGGTTCTGGACCTCCAAACAATAACGGAGGAGGAAGAAATGGAAACTGCCGTGTGTAAACACTTTGGTGAGGCTACGTGCGGCGACATTAAGGTTAGTTCAGAGGCAATCTGAGGGCCTTCGTAGAGATGAGGGAGGAGTTTGCCGGAAGGTGAGTGCGGACAGGACACCTAAAGATAGGATGGGTGTCCTACGGCGTACGCAGAAAGACGGAGGTCCACAGGTGCTACCGCTGCATAGGCTTTGGCCATATAGCAGGCGGTTGCCAGGGTCCCGACAGAAAGGGAGCCTGTTGGTGATGCGGAAAAGAGGGACAGAAGGCTGCGGAGTGCCCCAGCACTCCGCATGCTTCCTCTGCGCCACTAAAGAGGAGAAACTTCGGATAGGTTATCTACCGGGGAGTATTAGGTGCTTGGCGTATAGGGTGGTAGCCTCGCTGAAAAAGCCTCTCGAGCGCACAAGCTGATAACGTAGCTGGGCAGGTCCGATTTGAAGCCCAGATCTTCAGAAGGAGCCCAAGCTGGCACAAAAGAGGAGAGCCGAGGCACAGCCAAAGAACGGCACCGCCCTGAAATAATGCGAAAGCGGTTCCGGGGAGGGGAGTATTATGCCAAGGAGAAAGGATGTTGTTTTTTAGGGGGTCGTTGATAGCATCATTATAATGATGAAATTAAGATCTTAATGTATATATGCATGTATATTAAGATCATTGTAGCGATGCTATCAATACCCCCACACTACGGGGAAGTGCAAACCCTTCTCGGTGTGTTTCAAGAACATTTTTTACGAGCCTTCGTAAAAAAAAACCTAAAGCCGATGGGACTGATTCACTGATCGCATTATTTCGTTCGATCCAATGAGCCAGTCTTTAACATTGACAACATTGCCACCTGACACGCGAATATTATTTTTATCAAACATGTTATGCTACAATTTAAAATAATGATTTGCTATAAGATTTCTTGCCAATATTTAATCCCAATTCAAATTCCTGTTTAATTGGTGGCGCTGCCGTTGATCCTCGCTAACAGTCTCTATGATTCGGAAAAGAAAGCAAAGGATAAGTATTGGATAGGCAGGGATAAAGAGGGCATGGTGCAGGGAAAGGTCCGGTCGATTTCAAGCATCGGAGTCCCAATGCAGTGCTTTTTAATCTCAAGCTGCTGAGTGTTAACGTGAGAATTATGAAAACTGTGTTTTTCGCGGAAAGTTAATTTACTATTTACAACTGTAATTGATTTTCTGTCCAATGACTTTTTCGTCCATCTGGTTGTGAAACTGCGTCGCATTAATTATATCAGCTTTCGCAGAAGTGTGTGCTTATCCTCTTGACGTGTTGACGTGAGGTGTTTTGGCGTAAAAATTCATATGCTTTTGGATGCTGCTGCCATAGACATATAAAGTATAGACCGTCAGCGCTTTGATGTACCGCCCCGTTCCTGCTTAGAGAGAGAGAGGGGGGGGGGGAGAGCGATTTTAGTGAGTACTTCTTTCTCTTTCTACTAAGGTCACGTGGGCTGGTAACTTCAGTGAGATTGCGCGAGTCGACTGTTGGCGCGCTCCGCTCACCAGCCCACGTGCCCCCTGTAGAAAGAGAAAGAAGTACTCACTAAAATCGTTCTCTCTCTCTCTCTGTAAGTAGGAGCGTGAGTGGATCAAACAGACTGGCGGTCTATACTTTGTATGTCTATGTCTGCTGCTTTTAAATGGTTTAAAAATGTGAGAGATAGACTATCTGAACCGACTAATTATTCAAGAAAAAGCTGGTCTTTTAAATAATATACTCAACGGTCCCAAAAACGTTTAAAGTACGTCAGCAGGGAACATATTTACTTTAAAGTGTAACAGCAAATTTTCTTGATCATTATTGTTAAATATTTAGATTACCCTCGTCTCGGTATTAGAAGAACAATTTAAAAAAATATTTTTTATCATGACGTTAAATCCACCGGGAAGGGTTCATATGCCCCAGACTTTTTACATTCGTAGTGGACCCATGTTCAAGGAGCCCACCGCTCTGTCAGCCACAAAACCGGCTCTAATTCCGGGGTTTACTGCTTTATATTTTTCGTTGAGAATTAAGTGATTGAATTGAAAATTTAATTGTTAGGTTTAAAAAAAGTTATTGTTTGTTTAAACTTAAATATTTAGATTGAAAAATTATATTTTTTAGTTAAAAATTCAACTATTTAATTAAAAATTCATATTTCTAGTTAAAAATTATACTACTTGGTTGAATTCTTTTGATAAAAATTTATTTGATTGTTTTTAAGGATTCATCATTTTAGGAGAAAATTCATTGTTTAAAGAAATAATGTTCAACTAAAAATGGAGTAATAAACTGTTCAAGTCTTTAAGTCTGCATTTTGAAATTCTTTGAATTAAAAATATCAGCTTAAAACAAAAATCTGCAATGGGAAATTTTTAGACCAAAGGATTCGGAAATGAAATAAACATATTTTCTGTGATCGTGACCCTGCAACCTAGAAACAGCGCTTAACAATTTAGGACGCCCGCCGGCAAAGCGTCTAGCATATACAAATAATATATGTGTATGTGTTTCACATTTGAGTGATCACTCGCAAACACCTCATGTAGGTGGAGATTACCCTATTTTTCGGTCATTGTTTTAATAAAGTACAAAATGCCCTCAATTTTGCTTTTAAATCTCTTAACAAGATGTAAACATATTTGTTTTTCTCATGACGGCGATTCTGAAAAAATGCTTGGCAATTGAGGAGGCCTAGTAAGATAGCCAGTACTGTATATAAATAGAAACGGTTTCATGAATACTGTATATTTGCACCACTCTTGACGATTTTCCCTACACCTAGTGCATAGATTAAATTTTGTAAGTATAATTTTACATTTATTATACAAAACCCATTTTCAATTTCAGACCTGATTCCTATTTAAAATTATTCATATTAAGAAAACACTTGATCTGCTAGGTTGTATTTGACAGAATTATCTATTTACAGATGATCAGAGAACGGACGAGCCCAGTCTATAGTTGCGCACGGCGCCTAGGCTCGGGTCCCTCGTTGCGGAGAACCGCCGCAAGGAGTGGTGGGAGAGCGCACGGATGCTGGGCCCATAGAGTGCTCCCCCATCACTCCATGCGGCGGTTCTCCGCAACGAGGGAGCGGAGATTAGGCTCCGTGCGGAACTTCAGACTGGGCTCGTTTGCTCTCAACAGATGATAAATATCTTTCTTGGCTCAGGGTCCTTAAACTCTAAACATTTTGAAAGCGAATGTAGTTTTTTCTGTGTGTACATTAAGATCCCTTTAATAGTGCAAGTTATGCAATAAAGTAATACGTTTGATTAAGACTTCTACTATTTCCTTAAAGATTGAACTTCTTTTTTTGAAAATTTGTTTCTTCTTTGGGTTGGAAATTCACTTTTTAGACTGATAATTTAACTCTTATTATTTATTTATAATTGACGTTTTTTAGTTCGACATTTAACTATGAAATTGTTTATTTAGTATTCATATTTTGCTTTCGAATGTTCAACTCTTTGGTCCAAATTTGAACTGCTTTATTGAAAATAAATTTTATGATTTAAAAATACATCTTTTTGGTTGAAAATTTAACTATTGTTTGAAAATTCAACTTCTAAATTATTAGTTTGAAATTCACATTTTACAGTTGCAAATTCTATAATTTCTTTGAAAACTCATCTTTTTTATTGTAAATTCGTACTTTCTAGCAGAAAAATCAACTTGAATACTTTCTCAATCATATACGATTAGAATGTGAAAATGTTCTGCAATCATTTGTTTCCTTCAAAGTTTCAGTTTTTCCACGGAATTATAATCACTTTATACATTTATTATTAAAAAATTTGTATCAAAAAAAATATAAAACATTTATTTTTAAATAATAATATGTTAAAATAAATTTTGTTTCATCAATAAATTATAAAATTTTATATTTTTAAAATATTTTTCGAAATATATACGTTGATTGTTTATTTTTCTAAAATTCGAAGTATTTGAAACTTTATCTAAAACCATGGGTGTAGAAAAAAGTTCAATGAAAAAACAAAAATTTTTACTGACTGTTTCGAGTTTTATGATAACGATTTTTTTTTAATAAGATTTTTGAACAAGAAAATTTAGGTTTTTTTTATTTTGAAAAAGGACATTTCAATAGACTTCTACTTCTTCTAATTTATCTCATTTCGTTAAAAAATTTAAATTCTTAGTTAAAAATTTATGTTTTTCGTTAAAAATTAAACCGCTTCGTTGCATTTTGAACTCTTTTGTTAACATTTTTTTTGTTTGTTAAAAATTCATTCCCTTTCTTAAACCATGAACTATTTTATTGAAATTTGTTTCTTTTTCTTCCAAATTAATTTTTTAAAGCTAAAATTAAATTTTACAGTTTCTAGTTGAAAATTCAAGTATTTTGTGTGAAAATTTTACTAGTTTGGTAGAAATTTTATCTTTTTTTGGTTAAAAATTCAAATATTTGGCTTCAACTATATTTTTTTAATTTCGTACTTTTCGGATAAATTCGACTATTTTTTTAAATTTTATTTTAATCTTTCTTGTTCAAATATCAAAAGTTTTTAGTGATTGATCTTCTCTGTGAATACTTTTGTTAAAAACTTTCGTTAAAAATTTAAATATTTTATTAAAAAATTATTTTGTTTTTTGGTTTGAGAATGATCCTTTTAAATGATTACAATTTTCTATTGAAAATGAGGAAAATGTACACTCTGGTATTTTTTTGAAAAACGAAAATAGAATTTTAAGATTCTATTAAATTCTTATTTCTAATTTTTTTTTCAAAAAATTATAAAGTAAGTGGTTTAAATTGAGGCAGACTAGGTTACGTTTATAATGTTAAGATATGACCTTCTTATTTTATCAACAAAATCAAGTATGTCAGACCAGTGCGTCCTTTTATTAAATTTTTTTATTTTTCACTTTTTCAATTTTTATAACAATTTTTTTATTTATTATAAACGGTCCCGAGTGAATTAATTTATTTACAGGAATATACCATTTTTGTTTAGAATTATATTTTTTAAATAAAAACTTATTACTTGATTAAAAGTTAAAACTCTTTTCTTTAAAATTCAATTATAGAGTTGAAAAATATGTTTTTTATTAATTCGTTTTTAACTTGACTGAACTTTTTTTTTCTTTAAAATTTAATTGTTTTAGTTGAAACTTTAATTATTTTATGAAAATTCTTCTTTTTTTTATTTGACAATTCATTTACCTAACTTAAAATTTAACTAAATTATTTTAATTTTAAAAAGCTTAAAAATCCTGAAAAGGCTACAAAACTTTTATTTTAAAATCTTCAAACATCTACATGTTGTTTTAAATTTTTTCAAATCACTTTCGAAATTCTTCAGAAGTTCCAAACATCTTTAAAAATGGTTGTAATTCTCCTTAAAAATTTTTCTAACATTTTTTTTATCCCGGAAAATATAAATATTTCCTTAAAATCTTCTTGAATCATTTTTGAAAATCTCGGAAATCTTTTTAAATGATTTTAAATATTCTTTTGAAATTAATTTTTCAAAATAAAGACATTTTCAATTTTTCTAGAAATCTTGAAATAGTGTTTTTTATTCTTTTGTAGCCTTTCAGAATTTGAAATGCTTAAAAATTAAAAACAAAAACTGAAAGTTTTTAAGTGAAAGATTTTTGTTAATAAAAAAACTATAAAAATTCGATTAATTATTTTCACAAACTATTAAAATCAAAGTTAAATGGACTTTTTTTCTAAAAATTTGTACAATTCCCGGCTTTGTTGAAAATAATTTTTGTTTGTTCAAGATTAATTATTTTAGTTTAAAATTAATATTTCTAGGTAAAAAATTCATCATTTTAGCTTTAAAGTTCAAAATTTTTTTATAAAGTTTAACTATTTAGTTAAAAACTAATTTTTTTAACTAATTTGTTATGAATAAAACTAATTTAATGAAAATGTAACTATTCTGTACAAAATTAACTTTTCTCTTGAGAAATATTTTTTTTTAGTGAAAAATTAATCTTTTTGGCTGAAAATTCAACTTTTTAGTTCAAACCTGATAATTTTTTTATTGAAAATCCAATTACTTAGATGTAAGATAAGTTTATGATGAATTTTTTTCTGCGTAGAAAATTCCACTATTTATTGCAAAATTTGTTCATTTGAATTGAAAATTTCTCAAAGTAAACTTTTTTGTTGTTGAAAAACTGTATTAAGAAAACGTATTTTTAGGTTTAAAATTAATATTATTGGGTAGATTATTTTTTTCGTAGAAATTTTAACTTCGTTATAGAAAATTAAATATATTTCGACTTGAAATGTATGTTTGGGAGTCAAGCGAATTAAAAAAAAAATTCCATTTAACATAATTGTTAACAATATGACGACCGAGAATTTGTTCAATTTTCCAATTTTTAATCATGAATAAAGAAAGCTATATAAATTTTGAAATTTTTTATAATTTTTCTATTTTAGAACAATCTTTTCTAAACAGCACATTCAGGTGAAGGTCACATATCAGGAAACAGAATACATGATTTAGCCGATTCACAAGGATTAAACTATTTTTCGCTCTTTGTTTAAATAAAGTTTAAAATGTTTTTTAATCTTGTGCTCATTTTAAAAAAGCCTCCAACGCACGATAATATTTTTCTCGTTAATTTTAAAATAAAAATATCCAATAATCATCAAAAAAATGTTTTGCATTTTTTTTGAAAAATCCAGTTATCCACGGAATTATAATCATTTTATACTCTTCTTATTTTTTTACAAAAAATTTGTATTTTCTGAAAAACCAGAAACATCAATCTTCTTTTTTCTTACATTTTTTTTAAACAGTTAATTAATTTGAAATATGGAACTAGTAAAAATTTACATAATTTACATTAAAATTATCATGTGTTAAAATAAATTTTCTTTCATTAATAAATTAAAAAGTTTTCTAATTTTCTGAAAATATTTTTGGTAATTGTTTCTTCTAGAAATAACAAATGACATTTCAGAAGATTTCTTAATATGACAAAAAAAAATCTAGTAACATTTTCAGAGATTTCTTCAATTTTAGAAAACTTTTCAAAAACGTGACAAAAAATTTGATTAATTTTATAATTCAAAAAATATTTAGAATTTTCGAAGTAATTCGAAAACGCATTTGAAAGTTTAAAAAGATTTCCAAAATTCTGAAACAGAATTTGAATTTCTTAAATTTTGCAAGGAATTAAGAGAATAAACTTTTCTTAAGATTCCAAAGACAACATTTTTGAAAAATTTCAAAATATTCCCACAGTTTTCAAAAAAGCATATTTATTAGTTATATTGGTAAATCAAATTTTCCAAATCGCTATAAAATTTTATTTTTTATTTATAGATGATGAACATCTTGTTTGCTACTCTGATTTTCACCCTGGTGGTTTTCTTCAACTCTGCTGGTAATTATCATAAAATATAATATCTTATCTATAATTTTAATTTTTTATTTCAATCCCAGAATATTTACGGATCCTGATATTTTGGTGATTTTTTTTGCACTTTTCTTGAATTTATTTTTGGTCTTTTTAACTAATTTTTCAACTTAAAAAATTTTTTTTAATTAAAAGTGGAATTTTCAGCCAAAAAATGATTTTTTTACCATAAATATGAATTTTCAACAAAATATTTACATTTTCAGTTAACTAAATTCAGTTTTACATAAAAAAAACGAATTTAAACAATATAGTTCAGTTTTCAAATATAGTGATGAATTTTGAACGAAAATTATTATTTTTTGAACTAAAATGATAAATGTTGAACTGCATTAGTTGAGTTTTCTACTAAAAAATTTATTTAAAAAAATTTTCAAAAGAATAGATAAATTTTCAACTAAAATTTTTAATTCTCAAACAATAAGAAGCAAGGCTACTTTTCATCCAAAATGTGGTATTTTATAGAATACTAAACTAGAAATTAATTTTCTGTTTAAATATTAAATCTACAAACAAAACTAAACTTTTAATAAAACTGCTTAATTTTCAACCTAGAAAAGTTTTCATTTTTTAACAAATAAAAAGTCCAGAAAGTTGGCAACGCCAACTTTAAATTTCCAAAAAATGAAAACCACAAAAATACAAAATAAACATTTTTTTACTTCAGCCTTGCCAACTGATTTTTTCGAAAAAAAATTCTTATGCTAGGTACTATGAAAGAGATACAAACTTGTGCCGCAAATCAAATTTTAATATCTCTGACGATTTTCGAAAAAACACCGATTTGAAAAAAATCTGCCTCGCCATTTCTGAATTTAAAAATATGAAACTTGTGCTGAATTGTGCTTGGGTTCTGCTGTTTTCTGCTGTAAAGGATTTTTCGAATATATCAAAATTTGACCCCAAAAATAAAAATAAAAAACATTTTTTTACCATCTTTGCCCAATATTTTCAAAAAGAGGAATTTCGAAAATCTGAAACTTGTGCTGGGTTGTGCTAATACTTTTGCAAATTTTGGGTGAAGAATCTGTTCCAATTTTTAAAAATTCGGTTGTTTTTAGTAAATATTAATGCGAGTGAAAATTGACATGGAAATTATTTTTGTGATAGCCTAGCACAACCCAGCATAAGTTTCAGAATTTCGAAATTCCTATTTTTTTAAATATTGGGTAAAGCTGATAAAAAAATGTTTTTTATTTTTATTTTTGGGGTCAAATTTTGATATTTTCAAAAAATGCTTTACGGCACAAGACAGCACAAACCTATCACAATTCAGCAAAGTTTCATTTTTTGGAAAGTCAATGTGTGTAAGCCTCAAATTAAGGCGCTTCAAAAGAGTCGGCTTCGCGTGACAAGTCGTTAAAAAAGATAAATTTTTGAACGTAATATTTTTACCACATAATCTAAAGGCAATTATGTCGGTTTCGACTGAGAGCTTTTCTCAGAAAAAGTTCTTGTTTAAAAAAAAATTAAAAATAGAATGTTTTTTGCGCCTGAAACAGGCATCACTTAAACTATTGTGTACACTGGGCTGAAGGTGTTACCAGTTTCATACTAAAAAAGCACCCCACTTTCAATTACGAAAAAAACAAAAACATTTTTAGGAAAAATCTCGCAGGAAAATCCGGTATAATTGCTTCTAGAATATGTGATAAAATTTTAAATTCCACAATTCATTCTTATAGACGTATAGCGGACCAAGAGAAACCCACACTATTTTGAAACGCCTTAAGGTTTTTAGTGCATTTCTGATCCACAATTTGATTTTCTTGAAGTTTTAAAAGATTCTTTTTTGAATTTAGTAAGAAAAGAGATTAAGCCATAGACAGTGATACCTTTATCTAACATTCTGTTTTTGGTCTTGATTTATTTCTGTTTCTTTTTACAGAATTAGGGTTTTCAGAGGAAGAACTACCATTTGAAGGATCACTGCTTTTTCGTAACACAGTTGATATTCCTGGTGAGACAGAAGTTCGATATCATATGAACGGAATGTATTTTCCTATAAAGAAACATCGAAAAAACTATGAGGTACTACAAACAAATAGTGGCTTAACATTCTACGTTGCTTTAATAGATAATGACCAAATTATTCGTCGAATTACTCTAGAAAAGAAGCGTAGAACAATTATGATATACCCTGATGGGAAAAATAAGACGGACATGTATCGTCATATGACTAAAGAGATTATTCAGTTTTATAAATTACATTTTAACGAAAAACTGAAAACATAATTTGTAACTACTTACAACAAGTAAACTTTATCATATCTAAGAACCATAATAACTTAAATGAACCAGTCTAGTTTCAACCATAGTAGTAAGAATAATCTTTGTTTTTTTTTGTGTTCTAGTATTTTAGTTTTGTAGCATTTAAACAAAATGTGTAGAATTCACGACAGTAGTTAAAGAGTTATAATAAGAGAAATGTACTGGTGAATCAAAAAAATAAATGAATTTGAGACATCAAACAGTATAATCAAAACAGTAGCGTTGCGGTAAGGCGCAGTAGTTCACTTGAAGTGAGAAGCATGGTCACAGCGAATAAGCACGATGCCGAGCTCGCGGCGAACAGTAGTGGGGCTCCGATTCTTGAAGTCAACTAAAGCCGATGGGACTGATTCACTGATCGGATTATTTCGTGCGATCCAATGATCCAGTCTTTGACATCGAGAACAGCGCCATCTGACACGCGAATATATATCGCTAAGAAGTTATACTACGGTTTAAAATTAATAATTTACAATAAGAATCTTTGTTAATATGTAACTCAAATTTGTTCTAAATTAGTGGCATTGTCGTAAGATTTCACCAACAGGATCGACAGGGATTCAACAAAGAAAACAACGAGGAATTAAAAAAAAATTTCTAGTCGAAAATTTAACTATTTAGTTAAAAAATTCTTATTTATGGAAAATTAAGCTTCTTGGCTAAAAATTCATTCTTTTAGTTGAAAATGAAAGTACTTGACCTAATGCTTTCGATATTACTTGTCCTGTTCTTCAAGATTCATAATTTTAGTTAAAAATTCATCTTATAAAGAAAACATGTTCAACTAAAAATGAAGTAGTTACATTTTCAGAGAAATAATTACACTTTCCGCAAAAATAAGAATTTTTAACAAAAAACTTTAACTTATCCCAATAGTTGACATTTTAAATATTAAACCACAATAAGTGAATATTTGATCGAGAAATAGGGAAACAAATGATCAGCCCGGTTATTTGGCATTCTTTCTTTAAGAATTCAAAAATTGACAATTATTATATCCCTGCAATATTTTACGTTTAAGTTTAGAAAAAGACATTTCTTAAGAATAGGATTTTATATTACGCCTGTTTTATTCCACAATGCCCAATTTCCTTGTCTTTTGGAAATAAAAATTTTTTTTCCATTGAGCGAAGTCAGTTTTAGCATGTTAAATAATCGATATTCCCATTTATTTGTTATTAAAAAAATTTTTAAAACAGTGTTCTCCATTTATAAATAATCAGAAAACTGATGAGCCTAGTCTGAATTTGCGCACTGATCCTAGGCTCGGTTCCATTGTTGCGGAGAACTGCCGGATGGGGGAAAGTGGTAGGAGAGCGCACGCGCCTTGGGCACATGAGACGCTCCCCCACCCCTCGTTGAGGAGAAACGCCGCAGGGTGGGAAGTGGTGGGAGAGCCTTGTATCTGCCCAGCGTGCGCGCGCTCTCCCACCACTGTCCCCCCACTGCGGCAGTTCTCCGCGACGAGGCAGCTCGTCTGCTCTCTGTCAATGATGAATATCTTTCTTAGTACTCTGCTGTTCGTCACATTTACAATTTTAATTTTTCATTTCTAATCCAAGTATTCTTATATATCTTCTTGATTGAACTATTTTGTTGAAAATTTGTTCTATTTTTTTTTGGTTGGAAATTAATTTTTTATGCTGACAATTTAATTATTTTATGCTTGATTTAAAATTGACGATTTTTAGTTGGACATTCCGATATTAAATTTTTCTTTAATTATTTATATGTTGCTGTCTAAAGTTCAACTAATTGGTCAAAAGTTGAACTGCTTTTTTAAAAATTAATTTAATAGGATAAAGATATATCTCTTTGGTTAAAAATGTAATTATTATGTTGAAAAGTAGTTTTTGTGTGCTAAATAAATTTTTTAACAGGCAATTCAATTTTAAATTATTAGTTTAACCATTTATAGTATTAAGTTCTATAATTTCTTTAACGATTTATGTATTTTCTATTAAAATCGTTTTTTTTTTTTTTAGAAAAATCAACTATAATACTTATATTAAAATAATTGTGAATCGATCAAAGATTTCATTAGTGTTAAGTAATGATAGATTTTAATTATTTTAATGAATTTATTATTTAAAAGTTTATTAAACATGAAACTACTAAAAATTAAAAATTCACATAATCTATATTTAAATTAGAACATCTTAAAATACATCTGGCTTCATTAATAAATTAGTAAATATTCTAAATTTGT
The DNA here is from genome assembly GCA_010014905.2 of Druon quercuslanigerum. Taxonomy (NCBI): domain Eukaryota; kingdom Metazoa; phylum Arthropoda; class Insecta; order Hymenoptera; family Cynipidae; genus Druon; species Druon quercuslanigerum. Next base: position 16,341 of record JAAAKG020099359.1, on the reverse strand, counting down.
ATTTTCATATTTTTGAAATTTTGTTTGATTTTTTTTTACTTTGATGATCTTTCCAAATTTTGAAATAAATGGGTTGAAAACTTATCTCAATCCTTGTGCTCAGACAAAAGTTAAATATCATTTAGGACACACCCCAAATGATATTTTTATTTTGAAAAATTACATTTTAATAGATTTCTAAAAATTGCAAAATAAAATCTGCCGGATTTTTCCAATTTTTCCGATTTTTCAAAAATGTTAGAAAATATTTGATTATTTTGAAAAAAAAACTTATCGGTCTCAAAAAATTTCAAATGTAATTTAATATTCGAGAACATTTAAGGAAATAACAGATACTAACACAATGTATTTAATTTCAAAATGTTTTTCTAATGTTTTGGGAAAAATTCAAATAATTTCAAACAAAAGATTTAAAAGTTTTGAAAAGATTTGAAAAATCATTTGATAAAATTTCCAAAAATTTCAAGGAAACAGAATGTTTTTAAATAATGAAAGGAATTTTTAAAATAAACTTTTCTTATGATTCCTAAGAACATTTTTAATGATTTTTTATTTTGATTAATTAATTTTAACAGAATGCTCAAAACAATTTCAAAATATTTCAAAAGAATCCCAAAATTCCAATAAATTCTGAAAAGTACCGTGAAAATAAGAAGCAAAAAAATGTAACATAGTATAATATAATATACTGATAAAAGAACATAAAAAGGATTAATTTCTTTAATTTAATTTGAATCCATTTTTTGATTTAAAAATGTTTCTGGGCCTCTTCCGGCGTTATTCAATTTTTTTAAATTCCAAATTGAACGGAAATTTTTTTTACAAAAATGGAATAGCTACATTTTCCAGAAAAATCATTCTTTCACCAAAAATATAAATTTTTAATCAAATTTAATTAAATGAAAATAAAAGTAATTTTGAACAAATTTTCAAGCAAATAGTGAAATTTACAGTTAAAAATATATTTTATACACTGTTTTGAAAACCATTTCCCGGGAATATTTATGTGCAATTTAATAACGAAGCATGATACATTTTACGAAGCCTTTATTTACATTTTGGGTTCAATTAAATTTCTCAATAAATAAAATAATACATCCAAGGTGTCACTCACCGGTCACCTGTCACTAACTGGTGTGTTTATGTGAATCGTCTTCATACACATCTGTTCCACTTTCGAGCAATGAAGAATTGGTAGGTGAAGATTACCATATATTTCAGTCATTCTTTCAATAAAGTAAAAAATGGCTTCAATCATTTTGAAGAATTCATTTTTTGAAAAATTTGAAACAAACTTTAGAAACTTTTTAACAAATTAAGCCATTTTGTGAAAAGTTAATTTCATTAAAAAATGTATAAGGGAATCTTTAATATGTTACGTTTCATTTAAATGAATTAATCTGAAAGATTTTAAGAAAATTTGCTTTTATTCTGAGGGATATTTATATTTTTATATAATTCGACATTATATATCTCAAAAGGATTTAAAAAAATAGGTGCACTTCCGAAAAGCACATACGTCGATTAATTTTAAACTACGTATATCTACGTATTTTGGCGCGATGATTACGAATATGATCGTGAAAGTAACAGCAAATTTGGTTTTGATGGTAAAAACCATGAAAACCCCATGTAATTAATGTTATTTTAAATTTTTATTGGTAAATACACATTATTTCAGAAAAGTTGTAGACCCAATCAAAATATCGATATTCGATTTATTTTTTATCTATAAAGAGTGCCTAATAATTCAACAAACCCCGTGCTAGAATTTAGACATATATGTTCCACTGACGAGCAATGGCTAGTCAATACCTTATTTGGGTAGAATTTACCATATTTCCATCATTATTTTATAAAGTTTGAAAAGTTTTCAATCTCCATTTTGAATTTCTTAACATGAAATAAAAATATTTGTTTTTCTCATGACTCAGCGATGTAAAAAAAGTGCTGAATAATTTTATAGAGAATGGCCAATGGCATGGAAACTAGCATATATACATATGTGTTCCACTTTCGAGCAATGGCTCGGAAATACCTTATTTAGGTAGAAGTTACCATATTTTCCCGTCATTCTTTCAATAAAGTTTGAAATGTTTTCAATCTTCTTGAATTTCTTAAAAGTACATAAACATACTTGCTTTTCATATGAACATACGATCTAGAAACAGTGCTTCTTAATTTTATTCAGAAGGGTCAATAGTATGGAGGCTAGCATATACACATATGTGTTCCATTTTCGAGTAAAGGTTCGTAAATACCCAGTAGGTAGAAGTTGTTGTTTTTCGTCATTCGTTCAATAAAGTTTAAAATGTGCCAAAATTGTTTTTAAATTTCAAAACAAGAAATAAACACGCACTTATTTGCTCATGACTCTGCAATTTTGAAACAGGCCCAAATAATTCAGAAGGGCCAATGGCATGGAGAATAGCATATATGCATAAGAGTTCCATTTTCGAGTAATGGCTCGTAAATATCTGATGTAGGTACAGGTTACCATGTTTTTTCGTCATTGTTTCAATACAATTTGATATGTCTTTCATTTTCTTTTTTAACCAATCAAACAAGAAAAAAACAAATTTATTTATGTCATGTCTTTTAAAACTGGAAAAAGTGCTAAATAATTTAGAACGTCGAGTATGATAGCGACTCGTATATATACACTGAAACTTTTTCATGAAGATTCATTAGTTAAACCCATCTTGGCGATATTTCTTAAACGTTATTTTGAAGATATATATATATAGTACATCCCATAAAATTCTTTGATAATCTTAAAAATTTGAATACATTTAAAGTGTGAACAGTTCAGTGTTCTTCAGAAACACACGTTTATTGTTCGAAACCCATTTTGGAGGTAAGTTGCTAAAGAAAATTACAATAAAAATTAAAATAACTTGAATAATTTGTATTTTCATTTATTCGATTACAAAACAATTGTAAATTAGCCTACAGTTACTTGATCTATTAAATTAAGGGTCCCGAAGCATAAGGATGTCAGTAACAAATTGCTGAAATGCGTCTAACGTTTTCATGGATACTCATTACTTATACTCATCTTGATTTTTCTTAAAACTAGTAAATAGGTTAAATTTTGTGATTATTGTAAGTAAGACAAGACTTTATCTCCAAGTTTGTATTGAAAAGAATTTCTAATGCTACATCCAAGATTTGTGCGTCTTTTTAATTAAATTTAGTATATGAGTTAGGATAATGACTGGCTTAAATACTCTACTCAAAATAAATCATATCCATTATTGAAACAATACAAAAATACAAAAAATATTCATGAAAGAGTATTCTCCATTTACAGATTATGAATACCTTTCTCGGGACTCTGGTGTTCGCCCTAGCGGTTTTCATCGATTCTGTTGGTGAGTATCATACAATATAATATCACATTCATAATTTTTTGAGTTGGACATCCAACTATTCAATTTTCCATTGCACCTGATATTATTGCATGTTTTGCCATTTTATCGTGCCAATATTTGAAGTAATCAAATTTTTCTATTTCTATGTGACCTTACAGAATTAAACACTGTAAAAACTATGTTTTTTGTTTGCAGTGAACGATACACCTCCACCCGACATAATCGCTCAGTTCGATAAAAAGGTTGTTTGCACTGAGACCTATTCTCTTCCTAAGGATGATAAAATTTACTGGGAGGAAGGTGGCTGGATTGAAGCAAAAAGTTCTAAACCTGTTAGGATACTAAAAATTGTGAAACCTCCTCTAATAGTTGCTGTGATAAAAGGCCACAAACCATACATTACGGCATTACTTCAAGAAAATAATCCAACTCGTCAAATTATGCTAGATCCTACACCAAAAGGTGCACCTCGCATTCTTCCGATCGATCATAATTTACTCACGAAATATAAAATACACATGGGCTATTTACTAAAAGAATAACTTGGTTGTATTGTGTTTCTAGCTGTTCTGATATTTTCCTTAGCTATTAATCGAACTTCTTTCTACAATCAAATAATGTGCTGCCATGAGAAAATTGTACTTTTTAGTCAAATAAATCAATAATTTTAATACATCAAAGAGTATAATTTACTATCATCATATGCCCCCACCTAACCGAAGAGATGCTGAAGTACTTCTCAAATTAAATTATTTCGCTCCATTATAATAAGACCGTGAACATATTGATTTTCCGAAGACAATTATATAATTATCCGATTTGAACTTTTTTTTTAAATGAAAGCTAATAAAATTTGGCATCTGCCATCGCCGATTTTTAAATTTTGGTATATTTCGTTATTTATTAACAAAATTTTTAAAAAATTTGACTTTTTAAGCATATCGGTTTTTAAAAATGCTTTGATTTAATAAAAAATACCTACATAACTTAAAGCAACTGTCCAAAAAAGATAGCCAATAACCATCTAATCGTTAAAAAATGTACTGAATGAAGTTTACATATATTATATAAAGCCCATTTTCAAATCAGCCCAGCCGGATTAGTGTATCGAGTCAAAGGCTCGGCTTCCTCACGACGGAGAACGGCCAGATGAAGTGAAATGGTGGGAGAGCAGCTTACGTGCACGGCGTGCGCGCGCTCTCCCACCACTTTGATCCATGCGGCGGTTCTCCGCAACGAGGGAGCCAAACCTAGGTTGCGTGCGCAACTTTAGACTGGGCTGGTCTGCTCTCTGCAGATGGTAAATATCTTTCTTGGTACTCTGCTCTTGATTAAAAATACTATTATTTGGTTAAAGATTTAACTATTTTGTTGAAAATTTGTTCTTTCTTTGTTAGAAAATAATAATTATAAAACAATTAATTCTTTAACTGGCAAATAAACTCTTAAATTATTAGTTTAAAATTTAACTTTTTATAGTTTAATATTCTATAATTTCTTTGAAAATGCATCTATATGTTGTGAATACGTATTTTTTTAAATAGAATAATCAACTGTAATACTTTCTCATTTATAAATTAACGAGAGTGTAAAAATCTTATGCATTAACTCTTTTTCATCAATTTATTTATTTACAACAACAAAATTTTCTGTACAAACAGAAAAAAAAACAAATTTTTTTTATTAAATGCAAACCCAAACAATATAAGAAAAAACGTATTATATTAAAAGGAATGTGAATCAAAAATTGCATTATTGTTAATTATTGATAGTTTTAATGGTTTTAATAATTTTCACTTATTCTTGATTCAGTTTATTATTAAAAACCTGAATAGTTTGAAATATGATATAAGTAAAAATTTAAAATTGACCTAATCTATACTCACATTATAATATGTTGAAATAAGTTTTGTTTTAACAATAAATTATAAAATTTAAAAAAAAATTTTTTTAATTTTGTTCGGTAATTCTTTGCTGTTGTCCCAACAGCAATAGATATACAACTAACTCGATAAAATCGATTATTTTTTAGAGGCTTCAAAATAATAGTGAGGTGATGAACAAAAAAAAATTATCATATAAAAAGCGCGGCATTGTTTGTTATATATTTTTATGCTCAATCAAGTTTTATAAATAGCTACTAATGAAATATCTGAAATATCACACGATTTTTATGATACATATTTGTTTGTTCATCACTTTACTTGGGACAACATCTTATTGTTTAAATTTTATTTTTCACTTTTTAGTTTGATCTGTTATAAAAGGGTGTTTTTTAGTTTTTTTTAATTATTATTATTTATTATTATTTATATATTAATAGAGTTAACGATTTTTTGGAACTGCATTCATTGTAAATCAAAATTTCAAAAGAAGTAATTTGAACAAGATTTCTAAAACAAATGTTATTAAATTTTTTTGAGAAATGACATTTCTATAGACTTCTAAAAGTTTCGAGACAATATCTACCAGATTTTTCAAAAACGTTTTGCAAAATTTGATGCGTTTAAAAAAAAAATTTAGCAGTTTTTAAAAAAGTAAATACAATTTTAAATTCGGGAAGATTAAAAAAAAATACAAAGCAAAATGTGTAAATTTTTAAAGATTTTGAAACAAAATTTCGAAGATTTATAAAAATGTTAAAATATATAAAAAATGGAACTAACTAAAACACCGCGCTTGTCATCAAAATTATTTTCCAATGTTTCAGGTAAAATTTAAATCAATTTAAAAAATATTTAGAAGTTTTGAAAATATTCGAAAAAGCATTTAAAAATTTCAAAGAAATATATGATTATACACACGTGATTGTTACATAATACATGATTGTTTTAAGTTCTAAGAAAATTTCTTATGATTTTTTATTTTGAAAAATTAATTTCAAGAGAAAACAGAAAACAATCTAAATATTTGAGAAAGTTTTCCATATTGTAAAAAAAGGTTAAAGAATTAATTTCATTAATTTACTTTGAACCTCATTTTTTAATTGAAAAAATGTTTCTGGTCGATTTTAAAATTATTTAAAATTATGTTTTTCCAGAGTTATATCTGATGGCTCTATTAATAAGTTATTTGACTCACAAGCTTTAAGTCTTCGAAATAAAAAATATTAAAAACTGAAAAATAGGTCTTTAGCTATAAACAGTGAAATTGCTGATTTTAGAATAAATAAATGCTTTAAAAATTTATAAAATGTGAAAATCCCTGAAAAGGTTGCTGAAACTTTAGCTTTGGGTAATAAATTTTGGAATTCCTTTAAATGTTAATTAAATTCCGATCAGTTGATTGGTTGCAAAGATTGAAAATTCACTCAAAAATATCGAAGAAGAAGATTCAAAATGAAATATTCGTAAAACTGTTACTAAAATAATTTCAAATCATAATAACAACAATACATTTAAAAATTTAGAAAAATTTGTTCAGTTACTGATAAATTTTCAAAAAGAACATAAAGATTTAATTTTTGTTAAAGCTGATAAGGGCAATTTAACGGTCGCAGCCAATAGAGATGATTATAACATTACAGTTGAAAACATTCTTAAGAATGATATTTTATACAAGAACCTAAAAACTAGCATGGTTCCAACCATTGAAAATAAATGTAATGCCATATCTATTAGATGGGAAAATAAAAGTATAATTATAAACAATGTGCATACCGTTTAAAAACTCACAATAGTGTCATAGCAAAAGCTTATGCCCTCCCTAAAGTTCACAAACCTCATTTAAGTTGGAGATTGATTGTTTCGACTGCTGGTTCTCTCACTTACAATGTATCGAAATAAATTTTAACAATTCTAAAACCAGTTTCTATTAACACTAGTTGTAAAAAATAGTTGGAAACTTACAGATTGTTTAAAAAATATTAATGTACCAAATACTTCTTCAATAGTTTCTTTATATGTAGTGTCTATGTTTGATAGCATGCCACTAGATCTTGCTTTCGATTGCATTGAGGAAAAACTTAATTTATATCATAATTTAACAAAAATAACAAAAAATGTATTTCTAATTCCTATCAGAACGGTTTTTAATGGTACTGTTTTCTCCTTTAATAACAAATTCTATAAGCAAGTTTCAGGTTGCCCCATGGGTTCACCTTTATCTCCAATGGTAGCAGATTTATTTTTACAAGATATTAGAAAAAAGACCTTTAGATTCATTAGATTTAACACATATTTTATATAAACGCTTTGCCGATGACAATTTAGCTACTATACTGCTGACAAAATTAAAGTCTTCTTAATATGTTTTTAATAGTTTTGAAGATTGTTTAAAATTCACTCATGAATGTGAGTTTAATAATGTTATTAACCATCTTGATTTACAAATTATTACAACTTCAAATGGTGTTTTATTCACCAATTGGTATGAAAAACCTTCTTGGCCTGGAATATATTTAAATTACAATTCACATAATTTATTTTATCATAAAATTGGTTTAATGAAAGGTTTAGTTGATAGATGCATTAAATTGGGTAATATCCAATCTAGAAAAGAAAATTTAAATCAATTAAGAACAACTTTATGGTATAATAACTATCCGCTTGATTTTGTTAATGACATCATTACTAAACGTATTCATGAGATTTATAAAAATAGCAATAATAATAAAAAAATAAATGGATTGATACTTATAATAGATTTGATATTAAAGTTACTTTACCTCACGTCCACGGTTTATCTGAACGTTTTAGGAATTCACTTAAACAAATTCAATATTACTGTTTATTTAAAAACATCAATACTTTAAATAATTACATTCTAAAGAAAAAAGACAATGTTTCTGTTGAAAATTTATCTAGTGTTCTTTATTTGAATAAATGTAAATGTTGCAATAAAGTCTATATAGGTGAATCTGGCAGGAGATTAAAAACTATAGAATTTCTGAATACAAAAGAGATTGTGTAGTCGGGAATTTAAATACAGCTTTGTCACAACATTTGTGGAATTTCGATAACTTTTTTTTTATTTTAAGTTCAAAATTATTAAAATATTAGCTACGGAAAAAACACTTATCAACGTCGTATTATTAAACCTACTTTTATAAATAAATATCGTAATATTTCTGGTTATTTACAGAGAGAAATTCTAAATATTAACAAAATTTATCAAAGTATTATAAAATAATGTCATCCCTTTATTTAAAGTTTTTCTCACATTTTAAATTTATTTAATTTCGCGCTTCCTTATCAGTGGTTGCAGTGAAAATTCGTTCTTCTGTTTATCAAAATTCATTGCATATACTGTCTTCATGTATTTGTCAGTTGTCAATTTCTGTTGATCCGTCCAAAAAATACCACGGAAAATTTCTTTTTAGATGTAGTCTTTTTTCCAATTTGGCATTGCTTTATGATTTATTATGTCAAACTATTTTATAACTCAGGTAAAACCTTTATTTTTACTCTTCAAAATGTTAGCATCTTTCTCTTTATCTCATTCTGCGGAATTTTTTATTTAATCTAATTCTCGATTTGCTTTTAATGTTAGTAATTTAATTTTTAATTGTTATTTAGGTTTTAAAACCTTTTAAAAAATGTACGCAATTGTACCGAAACATCAAGGAATGAGAAGGAGGTTTTCATTAAAAATAAACATCTGAGTCAAAAAATGCTTTTTGTCTCATTTTATTTTTAATTTATGTAGACCATAAGACTCAACATATTCTCCAATTTTAAAGTCCATAATCAAGTTAATGTATAGAATTCCTGAACATAAAACCGAATAACCAAAGAACAAATTTCGACAACCATTATTAAATGTTCTTATTGTAATTTGAAAAAATATCCTCTGTAAAAAGAAAAATTCTAAAAAAGAAAAGGTAGGCACAGAAGCGAAACAACGATGCTGTCCCTCTTTAATACCTGAGACTTAAAAGAGGATCTTGTCAATATTATTCTTAAATTTCCTAACATGAAATAAAAATACTTGTTTTTTTCATGACCCGGCGATCTAGAAAAAGTGTTTAATAATTTTATTCAGGAGGGCCGTTAGGATGGAGGCTAGCATATATATATACATATGTGTTCCATTTTCGAATAATAGCTCGTAATTATCAGATGTAGGTATAGGTCACCATATTTTTTCGCCATTGTTTTAATACAATTTGAAATGTTTTACATTTTATTTTGAACTTCTCAACATGAAAAAACCAATTTGTTTATGTCATGACTTTGAAAAACTGGAAAAAGTGCTAAATAATTTAGAGCGCCGAGTATGATAGCGACTCGTATATATACACTGAACCTTTGGATAAACATTCATTAGTTAAACCCATCTTGACGATATTTCTTAAACCTTATTTTTAAGATATATATAGCACATCCCATAAAATTCTTTGATAATCTTGAAAATTTGAATATATTTAAAGTGTCTATAGTTCGGTGTTCTTCAGAAACACACGTTTATTCTTCGAAAAACATTTTGGAGGTAAGTTGTTAAGAAAAATGTCAATAAGAACTAAGATAATAACTAAAATTTTACCCACAAAACGCTTGATTTACGTTTCTTCCCAGGTATAAATATACTTTAGGATAATAAACATTTTTTAGATAACTTTTTCTTTCGGTGATAACAAATTTATTATCATTAGGTGAAGTTAGTTTCTTGTTCTATTAATTTAAGGATCCCGGAGCATAAGTATGTCAGTTACAAATTTCTGAAATTCATTTTATTGGTTTAAAGACTTTATCTCCTAGCTTGTATTTAAAAGAATTTCTAATGCTGCATCCAAGATTTGTGCGTTTTTTTAACTAAATTTAGTATGTGAGTTAGCATAATGACTAGCTTAAATACTTTACTCAACATCCATCATATTAATCATTGAAACACTACAAAAAATGCAAGAAATATTCATGAAGCAGTATTCTCCATTTACAGATAATGAATACCTTTCTCGGGACTCTGGTGTTTGCCCTAGCGGTTTTCATCGATTCTGCTGGTGATTATCATACAATATAATATCACATTTACAATTTTAAGCTTTCATTTTCAGGGATTTTTCAGGATCCTAAATACTCTAAACATTTAGAAAATCATGAATACGAACCTATCTAACAGACAATTTAACTTTCCTATCCTTTATTTTTATAACTGACCGCTGTCAGTCGGACATCCAACTATTAAATTTTTTATTGCATCTGATATTATTGCATGTTTTGCCATTTTATCGTGCTGATATTTGAAGTAATAAAATTTTTTCTATTTCTATGTGATCTTCAGAATTAAACACTGTCAACTTAAAACAAATCAACTTGAAAGAAACAAAAACACATTAGAATATAGACACTCTAGACTATATTTTTGTAGGACTGCTTCAATTCCGAAAACTAGCCTTGAAATGATCCTTTTATTTACAGTGAACTATCAAGAGCCACCAGAGCTAACCGCTCATTTCGATAAAAAGGTTGTTTGCACTGAGACCTATTCACTTCCTAAGAATGCTAAACTTTACTGGGAGGAAGGTGGCTGGATTGAAGCAAAAAGTTCCAAACCTATGAAGGTACTAAAAATTGTGAATCCTCCACTAATAATTGCTGTGATAACGCGCGACAAACCATACATTACGCAAATATTACAAGAAAATAATCCAACTCGTCAAGTTATGCTAGATCCTACACCAAAAGGTGAACCTCGCATTCTTCCGATCGACCTAAATTTACTCACGAAATTTAAGATACATATGGGCTATTTACTAAAAGAATAATTTTGTTTTATTGTGTTTCTAGCTGTTCCGATATTTTCCTTAGATATTAATTGAATTTCTTTCTACAATCAAATAATGTGGTGCAATGAGAAAACAGTGGTTTTCAGTCAAATAAATCAATAATTTTAATACATCAAAGAATATAATTTACTACCTTCAAATATCCCTACCTAACAAAAAAGATGCTTAGATTTTCAAAATTTCTCAAGACAATTATCATATTTACAATTAAGTGTCATAGCCGATTTTTAAATTTTTGTTTATTTTTTTAGTTATTAACAAAAATAAAAAATTGTTTGACTTTTGAAGTATACCGGTTTTTAAAAATACTTTGATTCAATAAAAAATACCTAGAAAACTGAAAGCAACTATCCAAAAAAGATATTCAATAACAATCAAAACGTTAAAAAATGTATTGAATGAATTTATTGAATGAATACTGACTATTTACACTCATCTTGACGATTTTTCCTAAACACACTGAATGGGTTAACTTTTGTGAGTAGAATTTTACATATATAATATGAAGTCAATTTTCAATGGTATGCCTGATTCCTATTTAAAATTATTCATATTAGGGCAACACGGATGAGCCCAGTCTGATTGGCGTACCGACCCAAAGGGTCGGCTTCCTCGCGCCAGAGAACCGCCACATGATGTGAAGTGGTGGGAGAGCATCTTGTGTGCCCAGCGTGCGCGCGCTCTCCCACCACTTTCCTCTATGCGGCGGTTCTCCACAACGAGGGAGCCGACCGTAGGCTTCGTGTGGAACTTCAGACTGGACAGGTCTGCTCTCTGCAGATAGTAAAATATCATTCTTGGTACTCTGCTGTACGTATTATATTGAAAGAAATGTGAATCAAAGAAAGATTTCATTAGTGTTATATATTGATAGATTTTAATGATTTACAAAATACTGACAAAATTAAAGTTTTCTTAAATGTATTTAATAGTATTAAAGACTCTTTAAAATTCACTCGATAATTTTTTTTATTTTAAGTTTAAAAATCTTAAAATAATAGCTACGGAAAAAGACACTTATCCACGTCGTATTATTGATCCCTTTTTATAAATAAATCTCGTAATGTTTTTGTTAATTTACAGACAGAATATCTAAATATTAAAAAGATTTATCAAAGTATTATAAAATAATCACAAATAGTCACATCTTAAATTTATTAAGTTTCGCGCGCTCCCTTATCAGTAGTTTCAGTGAAAACTCATTCATCTGTTTATCAACGTTCATTGCGTATACTTTTTCAAATATTTATATTGTTTTTTGTTTAATCTTAAAATCAATTTTTTTAAATAAAAAATCATCCAAAATTTTCTCAGAGGTCATACATTTTTTAACATTTATATTGTTATTTGAAATCTTTTATGGACAGTGTCTTTCAGTTTTCTAGGTTTTTTTTATTGAATCAAAGCATTTTTAAAAACCTGTATACGTCAAAAGTAAAAAATTTATTCATTTTTGTTCTTAAATAAAAAAATAAACAAAATATTAAATATCGGCCATGACAGTTTGTTGCAAAATTGTATTAGCTTTCATTAAAAAAAAAAACTTAGAATCGGATTGTCTTCTAAAATAATAATTGAATATGAGAGCTTCTTGAGCATCTCTTTGGTCAAGTAGAAACATTGGAAGATATTAAATGATACTCTTTGATGTATTAAAATTATTGATTTATTTGACTAAAAAGTACTATTTTCTTATTGCCGCACATTACTTGATACAATACAACCAAGTTATTCTTTTAGTAAATAGCCCATGTGTATCTTAAATTTCGTGAGTAAATTTTGATCGATCGGAAGAATGCGAGGTTCACCTTTTGGTGTAGGATCTAGCATAACTTGACGAGTTGGATTATTTTCTTGTAATATTTGCATAATGTATGGTTTGTGGCCTTTTATCACAGCAACTATTAGAGGAGGTTTCACAATTTTTAGTACCTTGACAGGATTAGAACTTTTTGCTTCAATCCAGCCACCTTCCTCCCAGTAAATTTTAGCATTCTTAGGAAGTGAATAGGTCTCAGTGCAAACAACCTTTTTATCGAAATGAGCGATTTTCGGTGGTGGACGTTGATATTTCACTGAAAACAAAAGGATCATTTTAAGGCTAGTTTTCGGCATTGAAACGATAAAATGGCAAAACATGCAATAATATCAGGTGAAATGAAAAATTTAATAGTTGGATGTCCAACTGAAAGCGGTCAGTTATAAAAATAAAGCATAGGAAAGTTAAATTGTCTGTTAGATAGGTTCGTATTCATGATTTTCTGAAAATGAAAGCTTAAAATTATAAATGTGATATTATATTGATGATATGATGGTATGATAATCACCAACAGAATCGATGAAAACCGCTAGGGCGAACATTAGAGTCCCAGGAAAGATATTCATAATCTGTAAATGGAGAATACTGCTTCATGAATATTTTTTGCATCTTTTGTAGTGTTTCAATCATTCATATGATGGATTTTGAGTACAGTATTTAAGCCAATCGTTATCCTAACTCATATACTAAATTTAATTAAAAAGACGCACAAATCTTGGATGCAGCATCAGGAATTCTTTTAAATACAAGCTAGGAGATAAAGTCATGTCTTACTTACATTAATCACAAAACTTAATCTATTTAATAGTTTTAAGAAAAATCAAGATGGGTATAAATAATGAGTATCTACGGAAAAATTGGGTCAAAACAATTAGTTTAAAGCAGTAAAATGCATTTCAGAAATTTGTCACTGACATCCTTATGCTTCGGGATCCTCAATTTAATAGAACAAGTAACTGTAGGCTAATTTACAATTTTTTTTTAATTAAATAAATAAAAACACAAATTATTTAAGTTTCTACAACTAACTTCACTTAATGATAATAAATTTTATATTCCCGACAGAAAAAGTTATCCAAGAAATGTTTATGATTTTAAACTATATTTTTACCTGGCAAGAAACCTAAATCAAGCGTTATGTGGGTAAAAATTTAGTTATTATTTTAGTTTTAAATCTTAATTTTCTTTAACAACTTACCTCCAAAATGTACTATATATCTTTAAAATAATGTTTAGGAAATATCGTCAAGATGGGTTTCACTAATGAATATTTATGCAAAAGTTTCAGTTTATATACAAGTGTCGCTATCATACTCGGTGTTCTAAATTATTACGCACTTTTTCCAGTTTTCCAAGTCATGACAAATACAAATTCATTTTTTTCATGTTAAGAAGTTCAAAATAAAATGTAAATATTTCAAATTGTATTAAAACAATGGCGGAAAAATATGGTGACCTGTACGTACATGAGATATTTACGAGCTATTATTCGAAAATGGAACACACATGCATATATGCTAGCCTCCATCCTATCGGCCCTCCTGAATAAAATTATTAAGCACTTTTTCTAGATCGCCGGGTCATGAGAAAAAAAATTATTTTTATTTCATGTTAGGAAATTTAAGAATAATATTGATAACATTGTAAAATAATTTAGTATAATTCCTGAAAAATGAACCAAGAATCCAGCGACCAAATTTGGATAATAAATATAAAATGTTCCTATTTTAATTTGAAAAAAGATCTTTTTATTCGCAGGTATCAAAGAGAAAAAAATTATTTAAACAAAGTTAACTTGTTTAAATAATTAAAAATTGATTAACCCATGATAATAAATATTCCACTAGACCAACATTAATAATTTTCAGAAAATAAAATAACGTTAACAGGTATTTCACGAGACCAATAATAATAATAATTTTTAAAGAAAAAAAAAGAATGTTCGAAAACAATTATTTAAACAAATTCCATTTGTTTAAAAAATTAAAAATCAATGAGCCAATGTTAGTAAGTATACCACTAGACGAATTGTAATAATTTTTAGGGGAAAAACGAATTTTCGAAAAAAAATTATTGAAACAAAGTCCAATTTGTTTAAATAATTAAAAATTGATTAACCAATGATAATAAATATTCCAATAGACCACCATTAATATTTTTCAGTGAACGAAATAACGTTAACAGATATTTCACTAGACCAATAATAATAATAATTTTTAAAGAAAAAAAAGAATTTTCTAAAACAATTATTTAAAAAAATTCCATTTGTTTAAACATAAAATAAGCCACTGCATGAGTCATACGTACCTGAAACACAAAATAAATGTACACCTTATTATTTAGATTAATAATTTTTTTAAATATTCAAGATAGAAATCAAACGTCACAGTTATTACTGTACCCAGAATTTTATGTTTTAAGTCAGAATTATGTTTATTGACAAAATTTTCTAATAATAATTAATAAATATAGTAACTACCAATTTTCTTTTAGAAATTCTGTTTTTTTTTTAATTGAACTTAAAACTAACATTCTAATTCTTTACAGAAATGCCCTTTATCAAAATTAAAATTATAATTCTTTAAATAATTTCGATTTTATTTTTTTCTTAACTCGTTATCAATTTTATTAATGTCGCCGAAATTAGATTCGCAAACTTATTTTTAAAAAATCGAAGTTGTGCTAATTTGTGTCAGAATTGTGCTCATTTGTGCCGTAAACGGTTTTTTTTAAATAAAAAATTACGGGCACAATTTTTGAAAAAAGTTTTTTTGCTAGATCCACAACTACTTACCAGAGCAAAAAGAAGAATTTTGCCAGACGACTTAATTTCTACACAATTTCGTGCAGGAAAGAAACATTCCAAAAACCTAACCGTTAAAAAAAACAAAAACCAAAAAATTTTATTATTTTTGAAAGTTTTGAAAAACTAAAACTTTTGCTGAGTTGTGCTCGACAAACGCAGTCTTTACAACGTTAAAAATATTACGCAAGACCAACAGTTCTCATATTAAAAGTCAAAAAACATAAAAGATCCAAAAATAGTTGAAAATTCGAAAAAATAAAACAAAAAAACTTTTTTCAAAAATTGTGCCCGTAATTTTTGATTTTTCAAAAAACCGTTTACGGCACAAATGAGCACAAGTCTAGCACAAGTTTCATTTTTTCGATAAAATACGTTTGCGTATCTAACTTCGGGGACATATTTTATTAAGCTTACTCTACGGAAAACGGTGAAGTATGCCTAAAATAAAATTTGCAAAAAGTTTTCGGTGAAAGTTTGTGTATACGATTTCGTTTATTTTTAAATAAAATTCCCAAAATGAACCAAAGTTGCGAATTTTTTACTTTTCATTATTGCTGTTTCCGAGTTCTGTGCATCTTTTTTATAAAATTTAGTATGCAATAAAACGATATATATA